>WEIU01011028.1:922636-951113 GCA_013389925.1 Aegithalos caudatus | reverse complement strand
CGCTCCCGGAGAGCGGTGGCACCGCCGTTCCGTGTCCACCCCCCCTTCCCCCGTCCCGTCCCCTCCGCCCCACTTCGGGCCCGGGATCCCCACGGGGCTTCAGGCTTCGATCGGGAACACCTGGGCTGCCACCGAGCCGCCGACCGGCTGTGTCACTTGCTGGGACCTGGCCCGGCTGCCCGACTCGCGGGACACCTCCCCGGGAACCTCCCGGGCCTCCGCAGCCGGGCGCTTGCCCAGGGATGGAGCCCGAAATCTCATGGCAAAGGACCGCGTTATTCCCTCCCTTCCATGGGTCTGTGCTGCTTTGGGGGGGAAGCACAAAACCCGATTCTTTTTGTGATGCAGAGGAGGAAATCGCACATGCTCTGTGTCCAAATGCTTTGCTGTTTGTTCTCTACATCAGCTTTAGATTTCTTTGGAATATACGTTCACACGGTGTCGGATTTGGCCTTGTGTTAACCTTGTGAAATGACTTCGGTCGGTACACGGGTTTTGTCGTGTTGTATGGTTCCTTCTCTGTTCACTGTAATCCTTAGGACTTGCCTGTTGGTGAGAATGAGCTTTTTCCTGTTTGTGACTTCCTATTTTTTTGCCGAGCCTTTCTTCCCTTAAACACATGCATGGCTGTTCCTCATCTCTCGGCAGTTACTGAATTCTGGTAATAAACTCCAGAGGTTTTTCTAACTCCATTAGAAGCATCTAAAACACTGTTTACCACTTCCAGTGTACGTGTTTTTGTTTCAGTGCAGGAAGTGTGTAAATATCGTCTCAAATTCTCCAGATTATTCGTCTTATGCAGAGCCTGTTGAATTTGCAGGAGCCCGTTGGGTATAAGAAATAATTTCGTGCTGAATTCAAGCTGTTCTTACTTAAACAGTCCCCCTAATGCTATCCTTTAGTGTAGAAGACATCGGCAGAACTGAAGAAAGGCACAATTATAGTATAAGGGCAATGCTTGCTGCCTTTTTTTTTCCCTAGGTTGATGGATTTTTACTTCCATTTTGTTTTTCTTCTGGATGTGATGGGCTAGCTCAGTTTTAATGTCATCTGCTGTACATGAATGGTTATTAGGATGCACAGAAAGGCTCAAGAAACTTTGTGGGGTATTTTTGACGAGTAATAGCTGAGCAAAAGGTGCAAAACTCGAGTTCCCGTGGCCTCCAGTGGCCCTGAAACTGACGTAATAACAGCAAGGCTCGTCCATTTCGGACAGAGCTTGGAGAATTGTCACTACAGCGTTAAGTTTGCTGGTGACTCGTGCCTGCAGTTACTGAGGGAAGGAGCTATTTCAAGAGCTGTGTTCGTGTGAGCAGGCTGGATCTTGACTATGATCCGTAGCTAATTTGTGTGCATCCTCACCAGCTCTCGGGGCTGCAGGTTGATACCCGCCTGCTGCGCTCCCAGTGCTGTGTCTTGAAATGCCAGAAGCTGACCCATGTTATTCTTGACTTTATTCAGCATTTACCTAAAAAATCTAATTATATGGGATTACTAACTTACTAAGGAATTTTGTGCACAGCCTACTCCAGCATTTAATTTCTTCTCCTCCCCTTAGGACTTCATGTCCAAGAATTCCTGCTTTTCTAGATTTTTGGAAGTTGGATGTTGAGTATTATTAGGCCTGTCTGTTCTTGGAGCAAAGCCAGCCTATTAGTTTACTTATCCCTCATACTTAAACAGGTTCCACTGACCTGTGGATAGCTCTCCCTGCTCTGTTCGAAGAGTTTTTTAATACATTAGCTCTTTCAGCTATATTCTTTATTATATTTGCATTAAAAAGTTCCTAATTCCCCATCCTGGCAACTTTAGCTTCTCATAGCTCTTTACCAGAGAGGGAATGCTCGAGGGAGTAATAAGCATTAGGATCCCAAATGTGCTTGTACATGCTCTAGAAATCCATGTAATAAAAAGCAGCCACCTCTTTACCTGAATATGAGGACACACACTGACAAGAGCTGAAAGAAACCAAAGCTTTGACTGCTTGTTTTGTTTGTGTTAACTTACTGAACTGTGCTGATTTATTTGCTTAACTGTAAACCCCTGTTCATCCGTTTGGCTTTAGTTCAGATGCCCAGTTCACTCTTTGTTGTACTAAACCTTGAAATGTCAATACAGTATCAAGCTCTGCTACTCTGTAACCTACATGGTCTTAGAGATGCACGGATCCAGGAAATTCAGTTTTATTGGTTCTATTTAGTGTCGATAACAGTGGTTCAGATCATACGTGGCTCTTGTTCTTTCAGATTTTTTACTGAAACTTAGAATCTGTCTGTCCTGACTGTATCTGAAGATACTGCTTCTTTTGTGCTGAAGGATATTTGAATTTCATTTACAACGCCCTGTTCTGCTGCTCCTCCCACTTTTCTCCAATAATTCATTAGTCTTTAGGAATTGAGATATGCTTATCCCAGATATATTTAATATGAAAACTAAAGAGTTGCTGCTCAGCTGAGTGATCTGTTTTTCTCTGATTAACAAAAATAAAGAACTCAAAAAGAAGGGCAAAAAAACCAAAAAACCAAAACGGAAGGTGAGTAGGGAGTTTTATGTTTCAGGTCACGTTTGCATTCAAGTAACTGTACACAGAACAACTCGGGGTATCTTACATAAATTAAAGTGAAGTTTTCCTCAGTATTATAAAAACTTGGAAGCGATAAAATCTTAATTTCCTTCCAATGTGGTTCTTAACAGGTGAAAAGAGAAGTAGTGCAGAGACAGCTCTCAAGAATGGCGCGGCTAACGTGCATTGACTTAGACTTAACGTGCATAGAATGGACTCCCGAAGAATTAATCTCTGACTGTCCCTACAGGTGAAGTTTTGAGTTATAGATAGAGTTGCATTTCTTATGTCAAGGTTTTGGGTTTTTTTAGAGACCCCCCCTCAGTTCAAACCCTCCCAGTTTACTGTCAGCAACCTGAGGATTTCAGTGTGCTGTGTGGGGCTCATATTAAGAGGTGAGGCCAGGAATGTTTGAAAGTATTTAAAAGCACAAGGGCAGTGATCAGTTAGAATATGCTGACCAGTGACACCAGCAAGGGCTTCTGTAATGGTAGCAGTACAGCAAACGAGCTACAGGGCATTTTTTTCCCCTCCTTGTAGTGTAAGTAGTCTGCCCAAATACATGTTGTTATGTCAGTCAGTTATCAGCAGCATCTTATTTTTCTGCTATAGCTGCAAATTCATGAAATGTCTAAAGCTTCATGTGTTTCACTGGAAGGCTTTGCTCAAATGTAAAGACAGGGTTAAGTAAGTTCATCTTACAGTGAAAATCTTGTTTTGCATATTTTTTCCCATACTGTAAAAAAATTTCTGTTGACATCATTGAATTTGTCAAATTCTGGCAAAACAGAAGACAAATGGCATATTGTTTGGCATATGAATTTCATCCCTGTCTGTATTAATAATGTATCATGATTAGAAAGCTGTATAGGTCTTAAAAATCTGCAGGTAAAGTATATAAAAAAACAAACAAGCCAAAATGTAACACAAACACGATTTAAAACCAACCCCCACCAGAGTACGTTGGGAGGTGAGAGTGACATTTAGACATTGGTATATTTTTCACCACTGGAATGTTTCTTTACTGCAGTATTGGAAAGGTTATTTTACAGTCAATGCATTTTGGAACAGTAAAATTCCAGGAGGTCAGAGAAGTGCTGATGTATCAGTCCTAGTCCTAAAAGGAGATGGAGTAGATGAACATGGATGTGCAGGGAGGGTGGCAGGTACCCAAAACACCTTGGGTGTTTGGTTAGCTCTGTGTGGGGTTAACACACATGTAGTTCACATTATTACCAGCTCTCCCATTTATTTGTAGTACAGAATTTATAAAGTAGAGAAAAGTGTTAATCCCAGTAACTAAGGCTTCAAGAAAACAAGAGCTTGTTAAATTTATTACTTGATTTTGTTAAAAGACTCAGTCTTGATGACCTTACTGTGTATTAATATTAAGTATTGATACTTAGTATCAGTAAATGCCATTTAGTTCAGGATTAGTCTGGGGGTGTACAAGAGTGAATATTTTCCATAGATACTCAGCAAAAACTAGTAATTGCTTGTCACAATTGGTTTTCATTAATGATTTTGTTGGTGAAAAATGTCTTTAAAAGCTTGTTCATGATAAACTTCTGGTTCATGGAAAATCACCGGGCCCTAAGGCAGCCATTGTGATTGTCAGGTGGAGTAGATCCAGTCCAGTGTGTGTCCTAAGGCTGCTGCATGTAAAGCTGTGCACCTGGGAACACGGTATTCCAGCTGAATTTAAGTCACATGGTATCCTAGAAAGCAGTGACTGAAGTATGTTTTGGAGTCACAGTGAATAAACAGCATAAGCACGAGTTTCCAAGGTGATGTTGTTGCAAAGAACCTAATGTGGTTCTTAAATGCATTAGTGGAGTAAGCAGGGGTATGTTCTTGCCCATATTGTGGGTTGGGATGAAGTCATTCCCAAAATCCTACATATGGTTTTGGCTTCAGCACTCAAAACCCTCAAAAAATTACTGTGTGAAAAGGGATTCATCTCCAATTTGATGAAAAACTAAGCTGTATTGCCATGCAGTAAAATGTTAAACATGTGCTGTGCAGCTTCTCATCAAAACTGAGGTGACCTGATGAGAGTCCTCAGATATGTCCCTGACAAAATAATACTGGATATTAGTGAGCTTGCTGACAAACACAATATGAATTTGTAGCCTAATAAATTCAGATTAAATGGCTTGTTTTTTTCACAGGGAGGGTGATTAGCTGTTGGATTGATATGAAGAGCAGTAATGTATTTCTTAATTTCTTAACATCTTTGAATCAAGATTGTAGAAAGAAAAATCTGAAAATTGCTTCAGCCAGCTGCAAGGTGCTGACCTTTTCTTGTTTCATAGATATTTAGAGAACTGTCATTCATGATAGGTCAGACTTGGTGATAAACCAGGGGTGCCGAGGAAAAAGGATTGATAACACCTCCTCTTCTCTTGAACCACCTTCCCTCTTTCTGAACAGAGAGAGGTTTAGGACTTCTCCTTTTCAAGCAAGAATATGATCAAACCAGTAAAATCTTCAGAATGGGGGAAAAGAAGCAGATATTGACATATATTGGAGATGTGTCAAATAGTGTCCTGTATACTTGGTCCAGACTTGTGACTAATACATCCTGATCTGAGGCTGTGGCACTGGGGAGCTGTTGGAAAGATAAATGTTACTTCTCTGCTGCCAGGCTGAGATGCTGGCTCGTGTCCAGCTCGCTGCCTACCAAGCAGCCCAAGGACCTTGGCAGGAGCACTGCTGCCCAGACAGTCCTTGTATCAGCAAAAGAGTTCTTCCTTCCTGGTTCTAAGCATGGAAAATACTCAAGAGGGTGAAGCAAGGTGATTTTTATTGAATCCACTAGAGAAAACATAGCTCCATAAAATTTTGTGTTACATAAAATTATTTATTGACTCGTTTTATATATTGCATTTTTGTGTGTTTTGTGGAATTATATTATCTGCAGTGATCCTAGTTTCAAACTGGATGCTGAGTAAAATACTTACTTAATCAGGCATTAAACTGTAAAGCATAAAGCTGTGGAAGAAGAGTAAACAACACAACAATTTTAAGCTGTGTTAATGCCTCGTTTGGAGACTTGACACGAGTGTTTGACACTTTCTGAGCTCTCCAGGATGTTACTTTGAACAGCTTGACAGTGGCCTAAGCATCTCTAGGTGGAGATTGCTGAAAGCTAAGGTTTTTTTTCCCATATCTTACTTATGTTAAAAAGGTGGGAAGGGGATATGTAGTCTTGAGAACACAGAGCAAACTTGCATATAATCCATGTGCTCCTCTGCATGGTAATTTCAACAGAAGCACATGATGCTTGAGTTTGGCAATTCTGGTTTCCCCTGGCTGTTTGTAGGAAGGTGAATGGTGTCACTGTGCTGCTGCCCATTCAGTTCTTCACAGAACTCTGTGCCGAGTCTGGCTGCTGTGCTCACACAAGGCCAACTTCTTGGGTAAATGCAGTGAGTTTTGTGGTGAGCCTATAGCTTGTAGGAGTAAAAAATGAGGTAAATATACCACAATTGATGGAAAAGCTGTTTTGGTTAGAGACTGTGGAGATACGTAGGTTCAGCAGGGGATCTACAGGTCCAGAGGCAGAGATCCCTAATCCCTTGACTGGGTGTTGGGATAAGGGTGGTAAACCACAGACATGACTGCTCTCCCTACACAGAGTTTCCTGCCAGAGTTTTTGGAGACAGACTGCTGGACTAAATAGACAGTGATCTGTCCTTGTAGGGCTTTATTTTATGCTCATGTTGGTGAAAGGAAATTTTTTCCTTTTTTCCCAACCTATTGATAAAACTATACAAGGATACTTTAAATTCTTGCTATTTTGGGAATAAAGACCACAGCATTTAGGGAGGTAAAAGTCAAGGCTTCCCTGAAAAATTAGGTTGGCTTGCATCAGGATTGTTGTGACCCCATTTCCTTCCACATGTGTGCTAGCAATTGCATCCCCAGGTGATGAATTGGTGAGCAGAATTTGCTTTGTGAGGACAATGACATGTAAGTGGATGTGGGAAAAATGCAGCCTTAAGTTTGATTTGAGTCCTCATAGAACCATGCCCCAAAATATTATGGGCTAAGGAGAGGCTTTCTGCAAAGGAAACCAAGAGCACAAGTAGTAATAGCAGCATTTGGCTATTTGTAAACATCTTTTACTCCTTTGAAATGGAGCTGTAAACTTCCCTGTATGTTTAAAATCGTTGTCCAGGCAATTGAATTTTCCTATTGTTTAATATTGAAAGAGACATGGTTTCTCTGGACTGGCTCCTGGAAGAGCCTTTCACTGCAGTAGAACCAATAGTGATTTTTGGCTAATTACTACAGCTTCTTGTATAGTTTTTCTGTCTCCTTATGTTTGATTTGCAAAGCTCTTCCCTTGAAACCACTTCTAACATCCAGAGATTTAAAATGAAAGTAGTAAATGCTACTGAATTAAAAATACCCCCTGGTTTTGGTTGTATAATCCATTGACATAAGTTAACATTTTAACCAGTAGCTTTCTCCTGTGTGCTAAACTGTTTGCAGTGGAAGTACAATCTAAACTTCAGTTTTGCTTTCCCAGTATGTACTACAAGAAAACTGCTTAGAGGCACTTCAGGAGTTTCCAGATTACAGGTTGGAAAAAAATTACATTTTTGAAGGCTAGTAGTTTCAGTCAAAGCTTATCAGATTATTAAAACCTTTCTTCTTTTCTTTTCTTTTTGGAGGATGGAAGGAGTTAGTGTTATCCAGCATTCCTGCTGAGTATGTAACTTACTGCCACTTCTGATCTTTGAAGAGAGATTTATCGCTTCCTGTGGCAATACTGAATACTCAAAAGGTACTCATTGATTACTTGATCCTTGCCTACCTTCCATATTTATTAATATTCTCCTCTCCTTCCTGCTGAAGAGTGACTGCTGTGGACTCCTGCCTGAGCTACCTGGAGCATTATATGATCCCAGACTACTTCATGCTTTGCTCCTGTAGTGTGTGTGGAAATAGTTTTGTCCTGTTAAAGCAGCTGTATCCTCTCCTTGTTCTGCCAGAATTTTGACCTACATGAAGAATCTGTGAACTTCCATGACAGTATGATGGAGCCAACTATCAAATATTTAGATGTCACACTTGCCTAACATGACATCTGTAATGTTTTTGGAGACATCTGCTTTGAGTGGCTTGTGTAGACAAATCCTTAGGGATGATTTCTCCATCTCCACCAGACTCAAAGGAGGGAGATAGCATTGAATGTTTGTCCTGCTGTGTTATCAGTCTGGCTCTTTGGTTAGAAGTGCTTGATCCAGTGCAGTTGTTGGTCAGTACCATGTGCTGCCTCTTGAAACAGACTGTCCAGTGCTGGCAGCCAAGGGGGAGTTTTCATCTGCCTTTTGGTACCTTCCCTATTGCCTATGGGACAAGATACAGTTTCTTGGTAACATCCTGGAGAAAAGAATGTACAGTAGCCCTTACCGCTTCAAAGACATTTTTTTTTCTTTTTTATTAGTTTAGATTTACTCATTGTGGTCTTGGGTTTTCTCCTGCAAATTAAAGAAAAAAAACGAGGTCTCTTGTCAGTACTGCTTCCTCCTTTTCTTACTGAAGTTCCTGTAGGAGCCTTGTCTGATGTGGATCTTCATGCTTCATAGCACATGTGATACTCTGTCTCCTAAACAGTGAAACACAAAATTTGTGCTTTTCTAATGCTGTTCTCTTCAGTACTGGGTGGATTTGGATATCCACTACTCTGAAAGTGCAGGTCCCCAGTAGATTGCCAAGAGTTCCTGTACATCTGTTCATTTGCTGAAGAACTGATCAGTATATGAGAGCTTGCAGAAGTGTTCCAGGGCCTCTAGATCTTGTGTGGAGGTGAGTGCTGAGACCAGTAAAGCTCAGTCCTAGGAGCATCATAGTTACAACTGCATAGATGGGAAAAGGTCTCAGTGTTTTGTGTTTGAAGTTTATCCTTCATTTTATGTAGTGCTAGAGAATGGTAAAATAATTTTGGCTGGAAGGGACTTCTGTGGTACCCTGGTTCAACCCCTGACTCAGTGCAGGGCCAGCAATGATGATAGATGAGCTCAATTAGAGTTGTATTTAGGAAATATTCTTGTTTCCACAGCATCTCTGAGCAACCTTCTCCAATGTTTGACCACTTGTTGCAGCTGGTCTGTTGCAGTTGTCCTTTGACACTCTGCTTCCAAGAGTGTGGTTCCATCTTCTCTTTGCTTCCCTTTAAAGTCAGCAGTAGGATCTCCCTATGGTCTTTTCACAGCTAACTGTCATTCTGCTATGTAGGTCTTTCATTCCAGCCTCATTGTTCTGGCAGCCTTCTGATGTATTTTTTCCCATGTGTTCTAAGCTCAGCAATGGACATATGAAGCACTTTAAGCTTTCAGTTTATGCCTGTTTTCTTTCAAGCATATCAAATATTGCCCATTTGTCAAAGATCTGATGGAATGTAAATTCATGCAGGGTATTTTATGCCAGAAAAATACACCAGGTATTTAACAGAAGTTGGGTATCATTGCAGTGATACTCCTTTGCAGTGAAGGAGAGTAGAAATCACTTACTCTCCCTTTGGGATGTTCCCGTGGAGTGGATCAAAACAAGAATGCCTTCCATTTTTGGAGCTCCTTGAGTTGTGCATTCTTGAGTTGTGTCCAAGCAGCTTCAAAGCATCTCTTAAAAAACTTAACAAGTAACTTATTTTCTTGATCAGAGCCAATACCTTGTAAACAGAGAGGGGCAATGGCTGTGCCTTGCATTAACTCACCATCAGTGCTAATCTGCAGAAATCCCTGTGAAATACTCTGTATTCATGTTGTCTCCAGTGTAGAAAAGAGCTGCCCTTGCTGGTTTGTTTTCCTTCCCCCTCGTAAAGGTTTGGGTACAATCTTTATTTAAAACAGCTTTCTTTACTATATAATCATTTCCCAAACAGAAGATTAGGTTTGAAAAATGGAAGAAAACTATTCCTTGATTCAAAATTTCAGCAAACCCAAAGCAGATAAAAAGATGGTTCCATTGAATTCAGTGTGTTCCATTGTCCTCTTGTGTGTGACAAAACTCTGAGGTGATAATATTCCATGTGGGAGGTGTTCCTTTTGTATCAAGTGTCTTCTGAAGGGAGAAGTCCTTCATTCTTGAGGCTTTTCTGTGTTAATTGACAAGTTTGTCTTTCCTGGTCAGGGCTTGTATGTAGCATTCCTGATTTTTGCAGAGTGAGTGTTAAATAAAAAAAAATAATTTCCAGATTTTTTAAAAAGCTCACTATCACTGAGCATCCACAGCTCCAACAAACCTCTTATCAGTAATGCTCTTGGAAGCTGATTAAAAATTAAAAATAGACTTGCCAAGTAATAAATGCAACCAGGACCCAGACTTGAGTGCCTTGTACTGAATAAATGACAGAAGAACCTGGAGGTGAAGCACTTAAATTCAAAGGGTGTGAAATCCAACACTGCTTGGCCCCCATTACTGAGTGCAGCAAGAATACATGTCTCTCTTGAGAGTTACTCCTCTGGACTTCCTTACCATTCCCAGTTTTTTTAGCATGTGTGCACACTGCAGATTGACAATGTTTACAGAAAGAAGTAGTGTGTTCTCTTGTAAATACTGTATTTCTGTAAATGTGACTATTTGAAGGCCTTAATTAATAAGGGTAATGAAACTTGCTTCAGTGAGCAGGGGCTGTTGTTCCTCAGGGTAGCAGGGTTAGAACTGTGGTAGAGCTGATTTTGTTATTTGATATAAGCAGTATATCCACTGCTGTATTGACAGCGTGTAAGAGTGATATTTGCTGTCATTTACACCTCTTCAGTGACAAAAACTGCCTCAGTGTGTGATGTGCTATTCCACAGCACAGGAGAAAAAGGCCATCTGAAGTAGACAAAGCTGGCTCTAAAATGTCATATTGCACTTGTAATCTGATGTGAGGCATCTGGAGCTTTAGGTTTTCAGAAGTGTGAAGGCTAAAGAGTTTGAGAACAGGTAGGTAGAGAAGCTTCTTAAATGAGCTAAATCATCCTAGTGAAAGTATTAAAGCTGATTAAATATTCCTTTGGTTTTGCTTATGGCCCTTTTGGTAAGTGAAGGGGTCCTCAAGCAGTTACCAGTGCTGCTCTGTAAGGGGTGTGGGACTACACCTTTTTACACCTTCTGTTAAACAAACATTAAACATTGAACACTGCTTTTATTTGCCCCCTTTTCCCCCCTGCCCCTTACCTTTCTCTTTTATGTGGTTTCACTAGTTCATCTGTTCTGTTCCAGAGTGAGTTCTGACCTCAGGAGCTGCATGAAGAATAGCCAGCATGAAGAGAACAAATCAGTCCAGGCAGAAGTGCAGAAGCATCAAGAACATAAATGTAAATTGAGGGGGTTTGAAGTGTGGTATGTGTTCCATGCTGAGGCAGTAGTTCCCTGACCATAAAGCTTAATATTGTGCTAGTAGAAACCCTTTTGCCCTGCTTCTCTTTTGGCTGCCCTTAGTGTTGGGGCACACCAGAGACCTAGTCTGAATGGAAATAAGTATCCTTGGCTTGCTGAGTTCTGGCCTGAATTGGTTTCCTGACCAGTAGCTGCAGTCTTGAAAGTGCTTGTGCTAACATGAGGAATAGTTGGGCTGATGGAGGGAATGAGTGGGCAGTTTAAAGGCAGGAATGGTTTCTTTGCAGAGTGGGTATGTTTGGAAATGAGACATTACTGCTTCCTGGGAGAAAGGGGTTTTTTCTTCCAAGGTTGAGTGCCTTTGTGGGATTTTAGGGTTTTTTTGCTTCATCTGCTTTGAAGGTTGATTGTAGCACTTTTAGGTCTTGGTGTATGAGAATATTTGGAATATAAGTCCAAGTGAATTAGGGGTGTGTGTAAAACAGTGAAGCCTCTTAAAATTTCAGCATCTGGGTCACTTAAAAGGACTCAACTGGGTCTGATTCTGTTTATGTCTGCTCCAACACTTACTAATTCAGACTAACTTTTCTGTGATTCAAAAGCAAGGATGTCTTAATTTAGGCTCTGGGAGTTTGTCTTGTCCACCACCCTTCTGCCATAGGTGCTTTCAAAACTCTCCTGGAATTTCCTGTCCCTGCTGCAACAACAGTAAACTGCAGCTCTGTGTTTGGTAGCCTGACATTAAATTAACTAGCACTGACTTTAGTTTTCCTTATGTGCATCAGGGTGTGATTTGTGAGGTGACTAATAATGCATGGGCAGCAATTGTTCATGGGGTAGGACCCAAGTTACCATCCTAGGGATAACCACTTCCTGCTCCTCCAATTTGAAGCCTGAGTTCCTTTGTCCTGGTAGAGTATCACTACTTAATGAATACTTGTGCAAAAATAAAAGAAGTAGCTGTTCCCCAAAAGTTTATTCTTGGGTACTTGTTCATCTAGATGAAGCCTTAGAGGAAAACAAAGTCCAGATACTTATTAAGGCTCTAGAATGCCATGAAACTTGTTGCACAGGTCTTTTTTCAGGTGTGGGAGTGGCTGGTATTGCCATTTCGGTGTCATGCGACACTACATCAGATGGCCAAAGAATCCTGTTCTGCTCAGACTTATTTGTAAGAAATATTTTCTTTTGCAGTTAGCAGTTTGCCAGCAGCCTAAATGAAAGCCTAAATTAATGTGTGATGGGAGAAATGACCACAAATACTTGTTGATAAAACTAAGAATCTTTTCCAGTATCTACCTATGGTATAAAGCTTCACTTTTTGTGGCAATGGATTTTACAGGCTGTTTAACCTGAAATAATTTTTGATTCTCAATTTAATACCTTCAGGTATTCTGATGGTCTTCCATGAGCTTCTTCATCACTTCTACATTATGAAGGAAAAAGTTATTCTTGCTGAAATGTTTTAATCAGTCTGTTTTCTTCATCAAGGCTTTCCTTGTCAGGTTACAGGATATCCCAAGTGACTTGAATATATGTGGGATTTGTTGTCAGTAACTGCAGTGATTCTTTTTTTTTATCTTTTGTTTCACAGTGCAAGTTTCAAGCAGTTGACATTATTGTATCTGCTTATCTCTCCTTTGTAGGCTGCAGCTTATTACAGCAGAATTAGCAGTATTAGTTCTGGAAGAGCCATGATCTGGGGCTTTCTGCCACTGTCAGGTGCAAGGATTAAGAGGGAGCTTGTTCAGCAAACAGCTGAGGAAAGATGTGGAATTGAGTTTCCTTCTGCCTGGCTGGGGGCCCCGGATATATTTGTTTCCATGTCTTGCATGAACTCCCTGAGTTTCTGATCCAAGTGAAAGGTCAGCTTTATTCTGAGTAATTGCAGGAGATCACAGGTGTGTGCTACATGCTGAGTGAAAAATAGGGGTAAGTGCTGAATGAAGCTTCTCATTGTTTTCCATCATTTCATGAGGGACAATGAAATTGGAAAGAGTTCTGCTGGGATCCCTGGGCAGGAGTAGCAAGGAAGATTTCTTCTGTAAGCTACAGGAGGAGCAGGGAAAAAAGAAAAGGGGATGTAGAGAAATGGCACAAGATGCATTTTGATTCTAGCACTGCACCAAGCTGGCTGTGGGGAGTGTCCTGTCGCCAGGGACAGGCTTGGCTGTGCCCTTGGGAGTTTGTAGGGATTGAAGGTAAAGATCACCTTTGATAATATCTGTGCCAAAGTGTGCTGCCTTCACAGGAGCATAAGTAAAGGTAACTTTGCTTCACAGGTGACAACTCAGTGAATAAAATATGGAAGGGAATCTGATCACAGATAAATGCTGTGGAATTCAGACCCGTTGCTTGCCCACAGACTCACTGTAACCCAAAGGGCTGTAGTATGCTTGAGAGAAAGCACTTTCACTGCAGTGTGTCCTGGGTGGATGGCACAGAGTGGAGGGACACAGCTCAGTGTAGCCACCTAGCTCACCAAATACAAGGTCTCCTGGTGCTGTGGTTTGCTGACAGCTTTATGCTGGTACTGCAGCTTCAGGAGGCCCTGGTGATCCCTTTCCTCTACCCAAGCAGTTGTGTGAGGAATTGGGTCAGAAACTGAACATGCCCTAACAGAATTGTTTTTCTCTGCTGGAATTAGTTCTCGATCAAACTGATTATGATGAATTATTCTGTCACTGTGAAGGAAGAAGCTGAGAGCATCTCTTTGGACAGTGAGTGCTGTGTTTACCTGTCTTACAGGGACCATGAAACTATTACACAAGTTAAAAATCTGGTCTCTTGTCTTGTTAGTGAGGAAAAAGTGGGTTCCTCTAGATGTCAGTTTAGTGTAGGGATCCACTTAAAAGTTTTAAATCACTCCCTGGAACAGTGTGCTCTTCTTTCCCTATTTAGACCAACCTCCTAGTACAGACACCTTGGTTAGGTAATCACCACCAACACTGACTGTCTTCTCTGATCCCTTCACTGGGTCAACACTCAAGGAAATCATCCATCTACAACTCTGCATTTTCCAGTTGCAGCTCTCATTCCCATAGCTGGTTAATGTATTTCTTGGGGCTTAATCTTGACAGGGCCCTTTTTGTGCAGAGAAAAAAAGCAAAAACATTTATTAACCTGTGGCTGAAGTTTGCTTTTCACTTCTAGATTTCTTGCTTTTTCTTATGCCCAAGATGCTGAAATATCTTTCAGAATAATTGCTTATTAGTGGGTTAATGAGATTGCCCTTTTTTTCGTTTAAAGCTGCAATAAATGTTTGTCCATTTTACTCTTCTTGTTTGCTTTTGGTACCAGTGTTGTAAATGGCAAGGAGGAAATGAGAAAACAGCTGGAGATGGGCGTAGCAGCCATAACCAGTGGGTATGGAATTGATTGCAGTAGCCAAATTAAAGCCTTGAGTTTTTACTGTGAGAAAATTACTTAGTGAAAGAAACTTACACAATGTTTTAGTTCCTCCTGTTGGTTGTAACTCTTTGGTGTTTTGCACATGAAAGGCACAGCTGGCCTGTTTGGATATATGCCTGTCTGCTTTAGAGTAAGTTACACTCAGGCCATGTTCATCTCTTATCAGGGTAGGTCTGCTGGAGGAAATGGAAAGGCTGCCTACCTGTTAAACTGCCTTATCTTTGGCTGTGCTTAGCTGGGAGACTTTTCAGGGAAAAGATATGGCTGTTTCATGGTGGGAAGGAGAATGGCCAAGCACTCCTGCAGTTAATCTGCATCTGCTCATGCCCTTAAATACTTAAAGACATGCATGGACTGCAGGCAGGAGAGAAAAAAGTCTGTTGTCTATAAATCCTGTTGGAGATATATGTGTGTGTATATATATATATATATATATATATATATAGTTGGGGTTTTTTTTTAATGCTGCTACAATTCCCTTCAAGTACCTAAAGGGGCTTCAAGAGACCTGGAGAGGGACTTTGGACAAGGGCGTTGAGGGACAGGACAAGGGGGAACAGCTTCCACTGACACGGGGCATGGTTAGATTGGGTATTGAGAAGAAAGTGAGTGTATCTGGGCTGACTCTCCTATGCTGTAATCAGTAGGACAGTTGGCACTAAATGACTTTCAAGCAACCTTTTGTTTCCTTTATTTGAATGAATATGAGGTGCACAGCACTTCTTATTTCTGCTTGTTCCAGCCGTTTAGCTGGGCTGTCCATCAGATGTCTGAGCAAGCTGAGGTCTGTTTGGATGTCACAGCTCCTTACCTGGCTAATTGGATTGTGACAGTGCACTGAGCTGTTTGGTGTCACGGTGTCTCTCAGTAGAGCCTGCTGAGTGAGCCCCTGTGCAAGAGCTGGCTTGAGCTATTAGTGGGAATTGTGTTTTCAGATCTTCTTTGGTCTTTTTTTTGGTCATTCTCCTTATTGTGCAATATTTTCTCTTTTGCTTTTCCTTCAGTCTTGATTTACTGTATCTTTTAACCTGCTGCTTTGTTTTCCTTTTTAGATTCAGTCATTATGGAACTGAGCTGTTGGTGTAAGGTAGCAGTACCTGCTAGGAAGAGAGCTGGAGACAAAAGCCAGAAATAAAAAGTTGAGAGAAACTCTGCAGTTTTTATTCCTGTGTTCTGCTGTAATGATCTTAGTTGTAGCAAATGACACATCTTCCAGTATATACAAAACTTGCCTTTGAGAATCACTTTATGAAAAAGGAGAATTAGGGTAAAGAAAAAAAAAAGGTAAAAAAAGTAGCAAATTGTTCAAAACAGAGTAAATGAAAAATGGCATGGACAGCCAGTGCAAAGCTCACTACATCAGAGATGGAGTCTTCACAGAGAGCTTATTTAATAGGAAAGCACCCATACATTTTCCTCTCAAATTTAGAGTACCTCCTTTGTCCCCACCCTAGAGTTCAAGAAGTTTGAAATTTGTAAATCCACACTTCTTCAGAGGAAATCTCAGCAGTTTAATGATATTTTTGAGCTGTCCAAAGCATCAACTGAGATGGCTCTTGTATATTTCTGTAATTCTGTATGTTGTTAATATGACATTTAGTGCATTGTGACATTTCCCATTTCCCCCAAACTCTTCCCCTGCAAGAGTTTGGTTTAAAAGCAGACATTTTCACATGCACTAACTTAGATGGAAAGGAATGGACAATAGTGCATACTTGGGAAGAGTAAATGCTGCTCTGTGCTGAGTGTTGGAGGCCAGAAGGTCTGGATCAGGAAGCAGCAGCAGGCAGGGACAGTGGAAGCTGCAGTGTCAGGATGCAGCGTGTACTGGGACAGTGGAAGGGGCACACAGGGATAGAGAGGTGACTTGGAGGCGATGGGGTCAGGATGCAGTGGCAGGCAGGGCTGGAGGTGGCACAGGCGACAGGGTCGGGGTGCAGTGGCAGGCAGGGGTGGGGGTGACACAGAGGTGACAGGGTCAAGGTGCAGTGGGCAGGCAGGGATGGATGGAGGTGACAGGGTTGGGGTGCAGTGGCAGGCAGAGATGGAGGTGACACAGGTGACAGGGTCAGGGTGCGGTGGCCGGCAGGGATGGAGGTGGCAGGGTCAGGGTGCAGTGGCAGGGATGGATGGAGGTGACAGGGTCGGGGTGCGGTGGCCGGCAGGGATGGAGGTGGCAGGGTCAGGGTGCAGTGGCAGGGATGGATGGAGGTGACAGGGTCGGGGTGCGGTGGCCGGCAGGGATGGAGGCGGCGGCCCCAGCCCCGGTGCAGTGCGGCGTGTCGCCGCTCGGGGGCAGCCGTGCCCCGCCGTGTAACCCCCGATAGCCGCACGATGGAAACGGGGTGAGAGGTGACAGAGGGACAGGGAGCAATAGCGGGGTCCGAGTTTCTTTACGGCTGTAAGAATCCATTCCTTTCACACAGGTACACCCCTCACTGTGAGAGCCTTTAGCCTGAGTCTTGCTGCAGGCATTTCCTTGGTCTCCCTGTACACCTGCATTCCTAGGCTGGCAAACTTGCTGACAATGTGAGCCATATGCCAAAGTCTTCATGTATGCCAATGGCCTGTTCCTCGGTGGACATAGGATTTTCTGCTTTACAAGTCAGAAGTGGTGCCTTCATACTACTCCACTAAAGAATCATAGAGGACACTGGCAAATTTTGGCCTGTTGGCTTGCTTTCAGGTGAATTAGCAGTGTTGTTACCAACTGATATTGACAGTGAACGTGAAGGTCTTTGTAAGGGCTCCACCTCTGCTCAGAGTTACCTGTGCTTGTCTCAAGGTTGCAGACCTCTGCTCAGCACCAGAGTTGCATGAGCTTTACAGATGGATTTTTGCCATTTTTTCCTTTATTTGTTCAGACACTTTTGGTCACCTGAAAAGTCTTCTCCCTGCAAATACTTAAAATAATTGTAAAACACTTTTGCAGTTGCTGTAAGCCAACGACGTGCTCTGTTCTGATTGCCTGCTGTCTGGTGTTAAGTACTTACATCATCTCGTGTACTTCAGCTGTTTGTCCATATGGATTTGCTCCGACTTGAAAAGCTGACGGGTGGTAAAGGGAAGGAGAGGCGGGATCCCTGCAGGGAGTGTGCATGAAGCCATATGTCGGTATTCCTGGGTATCTGGTGCCCTCTGGAGACTGTGGCTGCCCATGACATCACGAGTGTCAAGACAGGACGTTGATTTATGTCCCTAGCCTGGGCAGGCTGAAGAACAACATGAGCTGTATTGTTTTCACAGCAGCAGTGGAGGATACTAGAAAAGGCAGTAGAGAAAAAGCAAGAACTCTAATAATAATAGAAATTGCATGTCTAGTAATTTTTAAAGCTAATGGAGACTTGATAGCTGTGCTTCATGTTTATGTCTTGTGTAAAATCAAAATTGAGTATGCAAGGTTAAGCATAGATATTTGAAAATAGTATGGGGATTTTAAAGTGTTGAGTTAGTAAGGGAGATTAAATATTTATATTAATTCACTTAGCTGGTCTGAGAGGCCAGTCAGTCTAATGGGAAAATACAGAAGTCTCTCAGCAAATCTGGAACTGGATTCAGGATTTTTTTCACAGCCTTAGTAAGGAAGCTGGCTTTTTTGTTACTTTATTCTTACACAAAATTGACCTTGGTACCTTTTTAATGCTTAATGAGGGGTATAAGAAATGGTATCCTGCTGTTTGGTGTGGTTAGGGACCTCCTTTTATTTTTCTGAAGTAAACCACTGGAAACAGAAATGGACTTACAAAATGCTCCTTTACTATAATCTCATTCCTTTCATTTGGGGAAAAGACAGTGGCAAAATGATAATTTCTCCTAGCTCTTATTACTCTTGAAACAACCTTCCTGCATAATGAGAATACAGGAGTTTATTATTTGTCTCCAGCTGCAGTGAAGAGCACTGGGTGATCTGAGGAGGCACAAAATCTCAGTGTTATGTTTGCATACAGCAATTGTCAGAGCTACGGTTTAAAGCCCACCAAAATGCTGAGCTTCTGTATTATTGTTTGTTTGTGACTGTATGGATGGATTTAACACAGATATCATGAGATACTTAGAGTCCAACCAGCTCAGAGTCCACATCATTTACATTGAATTAAGATTTTACCTGAGCTGTATCTCCTGCTATGGCTCATTCAGCTGAGGAGAGAGTGCACAGTGCATCTTCAGATCCACTCAGGGCCCAGCAGTGCCAGAGGTAGGAGCAGGAATTGAACTCCAGGCTGCTTCCAAGAGACATACTTGCCTAACTCTTTTATGTCCTTATGTTTTCAGAGGAGTTTAGACTTGAAGTAATAGTAGTTACATATGAAATAAGTGCAACTTATATTCTTGTGCTTAATTCTTAGTGCCTTCCTGGAAAAGTTCTGCAGTTCTCAAATGTAGTACTTGCTTTAAGATTGGCTTTTTGATCACAACAGTGTGGTAATTCTGTACCTTTAAAATTGATAGCCACAGACTGCCTCTGGTACTGCTAAGCTATGTGAAATGATTAAACAAGCTCAGTAAGGAATAATACTGCTGTGCATCTTGCTGGTGGGATTTGTGGTCTTTGAGAAACGGGAACATACGTATCACTTAATCTATCTTCCTTGCTTTCCTTCCTTTCCAAGAAGCTGACACAGTTGTCTCACTGCAGGCAGCATTGTGTGTTTGCCTTGTTTTGATGGTGGTGATGGAGACCTACAGCTCGCAGCTCCTGTTTTCTGAATATGATTGGGATGGGCTGGGTGTTTCTAGTTGAGGCACTTGTTCTTCTCTGGGGTTTGTACAGTTGTTAAATACATTGGATGGTGTGCAGCATTCATTTTCTTGTTTTTACAGCAGGAAGGTGAAATGGAAGGTGAGGCAGTCGACGCTATTGTGGAGGAATCAGAAACTTTCATTAAGGGAAAAGAGAGGAAAACCTATCAAAGACGCCGTGAAGGTGGACAAGAGGATGATGCTTGTCATATACCACCAAACCAAGCAGATGGAAGTGAAGTGGTGCAGGATGTCAGCAGTGGGGTGCAGATGGTGATGATGGATCAGCTGGATCCAACTCTTCTTCAAATGAAGACCGAAGTAATGGAAGGTGCAGTGCCTCAAGAAACCGAGGCTACTGTGGATGACACACAGATCATAACACTTCAGGTTGTTAATATGGAAGAGCAGCCTATAAACCTTGGTGAGCTTCAGCTGGTCCAAGTACCTGTACCAGTGACTGTACCTGTTGCCACCACATCTGTGGAGGAACTGCAGGGAGCTTATGAAAACGAGGTTTCCAAAGGAGGCCTGCAGGAGGGGGAGCCCATGATCTGTCACACCCTCCCTTTACCAGAAGGCTTCCAGGTTGTGAAAGTGGGTGCAAATGGTGAGGTGGAGACACTGGAACAAGGTGAACTTCAGCCACAGGAAGATCCCAATTGGCAAAAAGATCCAGACTATCAGCCACCAGCCAAAAAAACAAAGAAAAACAAAAAGAGTAAGCTTCGCTACACTGAGGAGGGCAAAGATGTGGATGTCTCTGTATATGACTTTGAAGAGGAGCAGCAGGAGGGTTTGTTGTCCGAGGTTAATGCAGAAAAGGTGGTGGGCAATATGAAGCCACCAAAACCAACAAAAATTAAAAAGAAAGGTAAGTTCCCCATCTACAAATGGATTTTGAAAACGCTTTTGTTGTGGTGATTGCAGTGTGATTGAGGCAAATGAATACGTGTGAGTGGGAGGAGAGCAGACATGCCCAATGTTGCTTGCTCACAATGTAATAGTGCTTGACTGCAGTGTTTCTTGGACACAGCTCCCTTCTCCTCTCTATGGGCTGACAGGGAGATCATTTTCCACAAATATGATACTGTGGCATTAATATTCTTATACAACTATGATTGAAAAGGTTGTTCTCTTTGCTATACTACACATGTTACAGTTCATGTGCATGTTTTACATCAGGAGCCAATGGTATAATTAATTCTGTGGGCTTTTTTGTAGCCAATTGCTGGGTAAGGTAGATGGTGCAAAGTACAGTAATAAGTATGTTTAATTTTTGTTAAAACTGTAAGTCAAAGAACCCAGGAACCCCTTTTAGAGTTCAGAAGGAACATTACGTGCTGGCATACCAGTGAAAATTGTAATCCAAACCAGCCACAGGCAATGCTGTTGGATTTAGTGGTGCACAGTGATTCCTTACAGTAATTACACCACCAAGAATTTTTCCTTGTATCTTACACAGTAGACCACAGTACTTTTAAAGACTAAAGATGATTTCCTTCATGACCAGGTGTAAAGAAGACATTCCAGTGCGAACTGTGCAGTTACACTTGTCCGCGCCGTTCCAACTTGGACCGCCACATGAAAAGCCACACCGATGAAAGGCCACACAAGTGCCATCTCTGTGGCAGGGCTTTCCGGACAGTCACATTGCTGAGGAACCACCTCAACACTCACACAGGTACTCCTGGTTTTGCATACCTGGTTTTTGTAGAATCTGCTCTGCCATCAGAACAAATAGATTGAAGGTAGACTCTTCTTGTTTTCCTAATTCCTCTTACGGAAAAAGTTGTTTAAAGGAAGTTCCAGGTTTTCTGCCTGGCCAGGTCAGGTGCAGAGTTTATCCTGTTCACAGGTACAAAATTGATCCTGGGCTTGTTCTCAGGTTACCTGAAGTTACAGAAATGTTCTCATTGCATTAGCACTTGTGTTTTCAGCTTGTGCCCTACTGCCAGAAAAAAGAGTGCAATTCATAATTCCTCATTTTCTCTGCTTACTGAAGCTATGTCTAACTAGCTGGTTTCTCATGTGTAAACAAGCACGTGATACAAAAATAAAGGAGTCTGTTTCCTCACTGAAAGGATATTAATTCTCTAGGATCTTAAATCTATTAGTTATTTATACAAATGACTTTTGTGCATTCTGTTGCTCTAATTTAATCTTCCAGAACACGAAAGCAGTGTTGCTATTTCACTTCAAAAACAAAAACTAAAACAATCCACAACCAGCACTGTCTCATATTTTCTTTTGTCACTAAATCTGTGTGTCACTGTCTTGCTGTCCTGCTGCACACCGTTAGGTACTCGCCCTCACAAGTGCCCAGACTGCGACATGGCCTTTGTGACCAGTGGAGAGTTGGTTCGGCATCGCCGCTACAAACACACCCACGAGAAACCATTCAAATGTTCCATGTGTGACTATGCCAGTGTGGAGGTATGGGACTTGTTAACAATGCTGAGTGCTTCCTTCAGAGCTTGTTCACCATCTGTTACAAACTCTGTTCTTAGGCATTTCCTCTTTGACCATTTGGTTGAAAGACTCTGGGCAAAAGAAGTTGTAAATCAGGGCTGCTCTGGGAAGCAAGTGGTGGGGTTTCCTCAGTGAAATCAGAAGGCAGTTTGAAATCACTTAGAGAAATTCTAGGTGATAACCATTTCTTCTTTGGAGACAATAGTTGTCACGGTTTCTTAACTGATTTGTCCTTTAAGCTGATTGCAGGAATTGTAGTGTGCTTCATGTGAAAGGAGACAGACATTTCCTGCTGCAGTGGAATGTTCTTTCAGTCCACAGTGCCCTCCCATTTTAGAAACATGTATTCTGCACATCATCTGTTTATGCCATGAAGGTGTCTGTAGCTAAAACTAATGAGCCTTTGTCTCTGTATTGGTGAAAAGCAGCTTTGCTAATGTTAGATGATAGCCTAACTTGCCTGAGCAGATTAGAAATTCTTGAATGCCTTCCCTCCATGCAGTATAGCTGGATATTTTATAGGACAGCTTTTATATTGTGAAAGGAAATTTGAGCCAGATGATGAGCAACATAATTTTAAGAAATGGGATGTCTGCAGTGGAGGAAGGCTACAGTGGGAGAGCTTTAGTAGGGGCTTCAGGGTTTCTTTTCCTGCCCACGCTGTGCCTGCAGTGCTGTCACTTCAGGTCCTGTGGTTTGAGTGCTGAATAAGTTATGTTGCAGAGGTTTTCATAGTATAAATTAGGAAAGAATAACCAAGTTGGTCCTTATGAGGTCATGCTGCTTTTTGTAGGCATAAGTTGGTGATTAAGCAGCATGATGAGGCTGGAGTAGAAAATGCCATACCGTTGGTGTTCTTGCTTTGAGCTGGGTTTGTACCTTCTAAATAAAAGCAGGAGAAGAAAAGAATTAAGCTTCCCCACGCTGCTTCCCCACACCACTTCCCTGTGTCTTTCCAGGATATTTTAGAATTTAGGGCGTCTCAGATGCTGAGATGGTCAGTAACAGTGAGGTGAGCACAGAGCCTAAATCAGGCCTCAGTGTGTGTGGGAGCAAGCATCAGGCAAGACTTGGGAGTGAAGCTGGGAGGTGAGGTAGAGTGGGCAGGAGCAAGTGCCTGTGTGCATGGGAAAATGCCACCGAAATGTGCTTGCTTGGTTTTGTGCCTAAGTAAATCTAAGCTACCTTAAACTCTTGACTGATTTGTTGTAGTTTTGGCAATCTGGCCTGCTCATCTGTACTAACTTCAGTCTTGCTCTTGGCTGGCAGGTTAGCAAATTGAAACGCCACATCCGTTCACACACCGGGGAGCGCCCGTTCCAGTGCAGCCTGTGCAGCTATGCCAGCAGAGACACCTACAAACTGAAGAGGCACATGAGGACCCACTCCGGTACTGAGGCATATTCTCTTGTGTCACAGTGCTGAGCTACAGTGTCTGCTGACACACAGCAAACAAATACTGTTGTGTAGTTTAATGTAAAACCTTTATAAAGTATGTTGCTGAAGAGAATGCACCGTGTTTTGTAAGCACTTGTAAATTTTTACTGCTTGGAGGATTCTGATTTCTAGTTTGACTGTGAGGTGGTAAAATGCAGGCACCTCTAGTATGAACAGAAGAAACTTCTATTTGCAGTATTTCAGTTGAAGAGTAGAGCCATTTGCAGTTTCATGCTTCAGTGCATTTTTAAAAGCATCTCATGCATGTTAGTTCATAAAGATGCTAATTTTTTCTTCAGTATAAATAGGGATGATTTTAGCACAGAATGTTACTGTAGTGCCAAATTAATCATCTTACTAAAATTGAAGGGAGGAAAGATGCCCTTCTATGTATACATGAACACTCAGAACTTCCACCCCAAAAAAATCTGATGTCACTTGCTCTCTTCTGGCAGCCTGCATATAGGTTTTGCCTGGATTTCTCAGAGTAAGAATCATTTAACTTCCTTAAGGATTGAACTTTAGTTTCTTTGTGGAAAGATGCTTACTGGAGCTACAACTTGCAGAGAAAGATGATATTGAGCACTGTGTAGAATTACAATTTCTGTGGTCTAGCTGCGTGTTTCAAGTTTCTGGGAGGTTGTTTGGGGCTTCTTGATGAGTTTTCTTTTTAATAAAAGTACTTGTTTTATTTTTCTTTTTGTTCCTGAAGGAGAGAAGCCATATGAATGTTACATCTGCCATGCTCGCTTCACTCAGAGCGGTACCATGAAGATGCACATTTTGCAGAAGCACACGGAGAATGTGGCCAAATTCCACTGTCCTCACTGTGATACTGTTATAGCGAGAAAGAGTGACCTGGGTACGTGTCTCCCAGCCTTGGCCATTTGCTGAAGATGGTACAAAACCTCCCAGAATTAGAGTTCACATAACCCAACTGCTGTCTCTTAACCCAATACCCAGTCTGGTAACTGCACAACATGAAGCACAGCTTCACGTCTGGGTCTGGTAGTGCACACCTTTAGCTTACCATAGCTGCTGCAAGTTAGAAAATTTTCAGTTTCTTCTCATTATTTGATTTTTTTTTCCAAGAATACAAGGTAAGTTACTGTTTTCCTATAGATACAAAGCATTTATTGAACTTGGACTGCGATTTTGACAACATAAGGGTTGGGATCTGAAAAGCAAGATCACTTGGCTTAACCTCCTGCACATTGGAGGCCAGTAAGTTTCATGCAGAGATATTTTCATCAAGTTAAAAGGTTTGAATTAGACCAAGTATTTAACTTTCCAGGATTTGGAGCTGTGTGCTCAAAAATGCCCTGAGTCCTTGCAGTAGGACATTCCTGATCTAGAGAGCAGTGTGATTCCAGCAGGCAAGTTCTTACATTTCTAGAAGGTGACAAACAATATCGTGCCCAGAACAGCTGAGGGGAAGGAAGGAGCCATGATTTGGCAGAACTTTCTGTCTTCAAACAGAATTATCACCCAAGTAATGGGAAGGCAGGCTCCATTCCAGTAAAGACAAGTGCTACAGTGAGAGGCAGTTTGAGAGGAAGGCAGTCAGCTGATGTCAGGAGCAAACAAGCTGATTTACAACAGAGAAAGACTGATAGCTATGAAGAATTTTTCTTCTAATAATGTTTTAATCTACCCTAAGCTACCTCGTGCAGCTGTGGTATGCTCTTAGTTGGAGGATTTTAAAGAAGTGACTAAAACCTCTGTTGGGGATTATCTGCTGGTATCCCTGTTGCCTTCTAGTCATGTCACTCTGACTTCTAATCCTGCAGAAAATCCTGTTTCTCCCCACTGAATTACCTGGCTTCTGACTGTATCCAGACAATTCAAGTTAGTCTTAAACATAACAGTCTGCAAGACACATCAGTTTCACAATCATGTGTCATCAAATTCAAGTATCCTTAATCAGCGCAGTATGCAACTAGTAACCAAATATGGAATCCTGTGGAAAATCTTAATAGAGTTTTTTGCAAGCTCTTTCTGTCTAGAAATACTTCTAGTTGGTTTTACTTTTAAGTCCTTCAGGTTTTTAGGTGAATCCTAAATTAACTATTCCACTGTTTCAGTATCACTGAAGAACCATGGCATCATCTTTCATGCTTGGAAAGCCATGGTGGTGAAAGCTTTTGATTCTTTTTCCTGTAGGTGTCCACTTGCGGAAGCAGCATTCCTACATTGAGCAGGGCAAGAAGTGTCGCTACTGTGACGCTGTGTTCCATGAGAGGTATGCCCTCATCCAGCATCAAAAGTCCCACAAGAATGAGAAGCGCTTCAAGTGTGACCAGTGTGATTATGCCTGCAGACAGGTGAGCTGGGGGCACTGGCACCCCTTAGGAGTGTTAGGACAGCAGCTGAAAGTACAGGATGGAAATCTTAGCTGTTAGGTTTGACCAGCTGTCAAGTTTAAACTAGCTGTCTAAATTTTTTAAAGGGTGTAAAGGAGAGTACAAGTGGCTTTTTCTTGGTGTGATTCTGTCCTGTAGAGAAGACCCTTCTAATTCACAAACTTGCTGTACCCATTTACCAAGGGATAAGAGTCCATATAGGATGGAAGCAGCTAGGATTGAATATACCATCAATCAAGATGTTGTTGCATTGCTTTGGAATCATTCTTTTCCTGATATTAACCATAAAATTTTGGCCTCGTTTTAGCTGAAGATTCACTTTCCTGTGTCCATTTACACAAATTTCCATTTTCCCTGTCCCTGCCAGGAGCGGCACATGGTCATGCACAAACGGACCCATACTGGAGAAAAGCCTTATGCCTGTAGCCATTGTGATAAAACCTTCCGCCAGAAGCAGCTCCTCGACATGCACTTCAAGAGATACCATGATCCCAACTTTGTCCCTGCTGCCTTTGTCTGCTCCAAGTGTGGCAAAACATTCACTCGCAGGGTAAGGGAATATCTTGGAACTGGGGAGGGTTGGGGAGGGAAATGTGTACACAGAAGGAAAGATGGGTGAGGTACAGGGTAAAATATGAATCTTTTAATAGAGCCCTTCTCTCTGAGAGGAAAAGAGAGCAGAGAGAATTCAGAGTTGGTACCAACACACAGTGTTGATGTCATGAGCAGTGTGGAAATGCAACTTTATGAATAAAGTTAATGAATGCTGTTGTTCCCCCTAAAGAATCTTTAAAACAAAAAGCAAAAGACGTAGTTACCAGAAACATGTTTGAAAATACAGAGCCAGAATGTCTGATCTTGAATTTAATGCATGTTTTAACTTTTCTTATGTTTTTAATCTTTCACTGAGTAGAACACAATGGCCAGACATGCTGATAACTGCTCTGGCCTGGATGGTGGGGAAGGAGAGAATGGAGGAGAGACAAAGAAAGGCAAACGTGGCCGAAAGAGAAAGATGCGTTCTAAGAAAGAAGATTCTTCTGATAGTGGTAAGAACAGCTCAGTACCTTCTGAGAATTACAGGTCTGTGATTCACTGTGTGTGTTAGCTGCTGGTTTGCCAGTTCTGCAGGTTTCTTCTGGCACTTGAAAGAGTTGTAGCTGGTTGGCAAACACAGAGTATAGTGATACATGGCCAAGTACAGAGGGATGTACTACTGCCTGTGAGGGATAATATAGATCCTGCTGTCCCAGGCCTATTCCAAGACAGTAGTTTAAAAAACACTGTCTGACACCCCTTGTGTCAGCTGTGCCATTTCTGTTCTGTGTGGGAAACTTCCGAGTCCCAGAAGAGGCTGTGTGGTTCTGTAGTGCATTGCTGTGAAATGTTACTTGATCCTTCTTCACCATTACTGGGTGGCATGTCCAAACAACTCCACCACTGAACAGTTTGGCTACTTCTATGGAGGAAGGCTGAGATTAATATTATATACGAAGGAAAAACTCAGTCCTAGTCCTGTCTCCTGGGAGAGGAAAAACTTCATCATGTCTTCAACAGGAAGAGCCAAGTAGAATCTCAAGAACCAACCAGTTCAAAGATGATTTTGCAAAAGGAGTGTTGCTGATTAGTCTTTTATCTGAAGTGCTTTATGTAATTAAGGGGTGTAGGTTGGGAGAGCAGGAATATTTCTGTCTAGATAATGCATATCTGAAAATCTCAGATGGCAAACAAGTTTTAGGATGAGTATGATCAAATGATTTGCAAACCTTGACTCTGATCAAATGATTTGCAAACCTTGATTCGAAAGCTATAGAAATTTAAGGGCAATCATTTTGCTGTCCAAACAATATTATCCTCTTTGACATCTCTCACTGCTTTTGTCTGCTCTGGTTTTGCCCAGAGCATTCTGAACATGTAGATGGTCCTCACCTATTATTTTAAGGAGTGTTGTGAAGAATAAAGAGAGCTTCAGGGATAGGAGACTGGATGCCTGTTGGGGTTCTTGTGTTTCACAGACATTCTGGAATGTCTGCTACAGCAATTTACATGAGATGTACATCTTTTATGCTCTTGCTCCTGTATTTTCCCCACATTTCTTCTTGAAATCACCTCATCCCCTCCCTTAAACCCTGTAAATAGTCCTGTGTGATCCAAAATGGCCTTCATCCTGCTTGCCATTGTGTCCCAATCAGGAATCCCCTAACACCCCATAGTATCAAAGGTGATCTCAAGAGCTGCTTCCCTGACTCAGTGGGATGGGTTTCACACCTGGTGACTCTCCTGGGGTGTCCTGGACAAGAAGTTTGTTCCTCAGAAGTTGTGAATTTGGGTTCACACCTTCCATTGTGCAATGCTGTGCTCCTCTGTGTTGTACAGTGGGACTTGGATGGGCTGTTGGACCCTCTCATGGGCTTGGGAGTAGCCCAGCCATGTATTATTTGGTCTCCCTTGTGCTGTTGTCTCTGAGGTCCTTTGTGCATGTACAGAGTAGCTTTTACCACATAGTCTAACATAATTAAATTGCCTTTTGCTTTCTAAAGTACAGCTTGTTCCCTCTGAGGGTAACAGATTGATACCCTGTGGCAACAGTTTCTGAACAAAGGCCTTACTTGACTTCTTTCTCAGAAGAGTTGACTCCTTTAAATCCATCCCTTTTGGCTGGGATTTGATGGTGCTTCTCTGTAGACGGATGTGTTTTATTCTTGTTTAAACTGAAGATTTATCTGACACCCTTTCTTACAGAGGAAAATGCTGAACCAGATTTGGATGATAATGAAGATGAGGAGGAGACAGCAGTAGAAATTGAGGCTGAACCAGAAGTTGAGCAAGAGGCTCCTGCACCACCTCCCAGTAAGAAAAGAAGAGGAAGACCACCAGGCAAAACTGCTGCACAACCAAAACAATCCCAGCGTAAGTCACTAATTGAAGCTTACCTCACCCTGCTTGCTTGAGCACCTTTTTCCTTGGATTTGGCCATACCTGTAGATGTGATCCCTTCAATTATTTTAAAAGTAGGTAACTGTACTGGTGTCTACATTGCTAAGAACTCACCTTGAAATTTGTTGCAAGGGTTTCCTGGTCATGAGGGAACATGCCTCCTCAGGCCAGGCTAAAAAAAAAAAAAAAAAAAAAAAGTTTTTTTTTTGTTTAG
>WEIU01011028.1:896346-918603 GCA_013389925.1 Aegithalos caudatus | reverse complement strand
TATTCCTAGTAGCCCATCTAACCCTGCCCTCTGTCAGTGTAAAGCCATTCTCTGTTGTCCTGTCTCTCCATTCCCTTGCCAGGAGTTCCTTCTGGCACTCTTGTAGGCTCCCTGCAGGTTCTGTAAGGCCACAATTAGGTCACCAAAACCTTCTCTTCTCCAGGCTGAAAACCTCCAGCTCTCTGTCTTTCCTCATAGGAATGGTGCTCCATCCCTCAAATCATGTTTGTGGCCTCCTCTGGACTTGCTCTGACAGTTCAGTGTCCTTGTCCTAGGGATCCCAGAGCTGGAGGCAGCGCTGCTGGTGGGCTCTCACCTGAGTGGAGCAGAGGGGCAGAATTCCCCCCTTCCTGCTGCCCACAGGGCTCTGTATCAGCCCAGCACACACAGCTGGGGTATATCCAGTCTCCCTGGCCAGCTCTCCCAGGTGCTGCTCCTCAGGGCTGTACTGTTTCTGTTCATTNAGGTTCTGTAAGGCCACAATTAGGTCACCAAAACCTTCTCTTCTCCAGGCTGAAAACCTCCAGCTCTCTGTCTTTCCTCATAGGAATGGTGCTCCATCCCTCAAATCATGTTTGTGGCCTCCTCTGGACTTGCTCTGACAGTTCAGTGTCCTTGTCCTAGGGATCCCAGAGCTGGAGGCAGCGCTGCTGGTGGGCTCTCACCTGAGTGGAGCAGAGGGGCAGAATTCCCCCCTTCCTGCTGCCCACAGGGCTCTGTATCAGCCCAGCACACACAGCTGGGGTATATCCAGTCTCCCTGGCCAGCTCTCCCAGGTGCTGCTCCTCAGGGCTGTACTGTTTCTGTTCATTCCCAGCCTGGATTGATCCCAAGGATTGCCCCAACCCAGGTGCACCAGCTTGCACTGGGTCTTGTTAAGCCTCCTGAGATTCCCATGGGCCACTTCTTGAGCTTGTCCCTGGATGGCCCTGCCCTTCAGGTGTGTCACTGCACCCTAAGCTTGTCACCAAACCTGCTGAGGGTGCACTCCATCCCTTCATCTATGCCATGAGTGGTGATAGTAAATAACACTGGTCCCAGTATGGACCCCTGAGGGGCACCAGTCACTGCTGTCCATCTGGAGCCACTGACCACTGCCCTCTGGATGTGACCATCCAACCAATTTGAAACATATAATTAACCTTTTTGAGTTATAATTTCACGAATACATTTTCTTTGCTCTATCTTGTAGTTGTATTTTGTGTTTATGAATCCTATGTTAAGACAAAAGTGGTGATTTATAAGTGGGTCACTGCAGCCCTCAACCTGGGCCAGGAAATTTTATTAATAGGTCAGTAATTCTACAATTTTTGAATCTGATAAAGACAAAAAAGGAATAATGTGAAATACAAATGATGCCTGTATATGAAAATGTCACATGTTAAAATATGTAAGCTTTTTATAGAGCCTCAGTCTTGCTGATTTCAAACAAATTTTTCTTCTATGTATCGCTTTTAAGAGAGCTATCAGTTTAGCTATCAGACTCTAGGTTGATGCATTTTTGTACTTAGCTGTACTGTGTGATATTTTTCATTATTTTAGGAAGCCAACATGGGAAAAAATACTGTTATAAAATATGTAATGGGGTTTGAAAGCTGGGAAGGAGAATATACTGCTGTACAGCTAATAAATAATAACGGATTAACACGTGTGCTCACTGGCTGCTTTCTTTGTGTACATCAACTGTGCGACCTGGCAGCCATCTCCAGATGGAAAAACTGCTCTTCCCAGAAGGATGCTCTCAACAGGGACCAGCTCCTTTCTCACTGCAGGTGTTCCCTCTGCCCCATGCCAAATGCAAGGTACCTGTCCTTGACCTTAAATCAGGATGTGCTGCCCTGTGTGTAGAGGAGGGAGGTTGTAAAATGCAAATGCTGGCATTAACAGCTTGAGCTTGGAGTAACATGGGAGTAGTTGTTACTTGTTGTTTTTTTGACTGTGATTTTAAGTGGTTATAGCTGATGATTTCATTAACAGGAATATTGTTACCATTTCATTCTGAAAAATGGGATTGGTACTTGGGTGGATTTTCTGTGGTGTGTTTTTTTAGGCACCTATGACAGCAGCTTAGGATGCCAGCTGTGGGCAGTCACTGCAGGTTCAGGATAGAACCTCCTACTGCTGGTACAGGAGTCACTGCAAATGACACTACTTAGGAGACTGTAACCGAGCACAAGAGTTGCTAGTTCTGGTCTTCACTAGGTGTTTGGTGACTCGTTATCCCTGGTCTTGAGAGATGGTCCTTCTATGACTTGCCAAGAAAAGCCTGTCTGGAGGTGGAAGCTTGGAGTCCTGAGCAGGCTGGAGGCTTGTTGCAGCAGGTGGGAGAGGTTGGGTAAGGGCTGCTTCTGTGAGAAGTCAGGTCTGGCTGAGAAATGGGTAAATCCTCAAGTGCTTTCCTAGCTGGGACAAGGAGCTTGTGTACTCAGAAACCAAAGATGTTTCAGTCTGAGGCAGTCCTGAGGTGGTTTCGCATAAGCCTGGAGCCAGGGAGGCTTTGTGGTGAGCAGGAAAACCAAAGGTGTCCTTGGGATCTGTAAGGAGAAGAACCATCATCTCTTAAACCCTGTGGCTCAGCCTGGTGCTGACAAGTGTGGTGTGAAGGATGGTGCAGTGGCTTTGTTTCAGGTGGTGGCCCAAAGAGTGCCACACGTGCTCCAGCAGAGACCTCCCTTGGTCTGTGAGTGTTCCATGTGCTGCAGCTCGTGCTGTTGTGACACTAAACCAGGTGCTGCAGCTCTCCTGGAATTCAGAAGAGCTGGGGGAAGTGGCTGTGTGTGAACCGTTTAATGGGAGGCTGACAAAAGGGTCTGACAGGTGTGGTTGGTCCCAAGTGGCCTCTGTAGTGTTCATCTGGGGAAACAGCACTCCATGAAGGGTTATGGGCTGTCAGCATGTGCTGACCTCATACTCCATCCTTTAAGCCCTACAACCTTCATTTTCCTGCCCCTGAAGTGGCACTGCCAGTGGCTTGGTCAGTCAGGGCCCAGGTGAGCACCACCACCCCAGGAGTCCATGCCTGAGAGCTCAGCCAGGGTACAGGTGTCCCAGGGTGGAGCAGGGTGCAGCCTCACCTTTGGCCAGGCCCAGCCAGCCCCTCCCACCAGACACAGGCACTGGCAATCCAAGGGGTTGTGAGACATGCAACATCCAGTCTCTGCAGGTACCTGCCACAGGTACCATCACCCTGCCGTGATGCCCTTGCAGTTGCCTCTTCCAGTGCCAGTGTCCCTGGAGCTGTAGGTTCAATAGCTCTCTGAAGCCTTAGCCTAAGGCACAGGGCAGCTTGTTGCTGGGCTGAGGTGCCTGTTCCTATGGGGGGTCCAGATCAGAAAGGTGGAGGAGCCTTGGGGGCCCTGTTGGGGCCTTGCCACGATGGCCTTGGCTGGCCTTTTCCAGCACCAGTGTTCCTGGGGCTCTGGGCTCTTTGGGCCTCCTAATCCTAAGCCTAAGCCTAGCCCTTAACCCAGATCTGAGGAGTGATTTCTGAGCAACTTGTTTATTGTGATCTGATTCTAGAACTTTCTTCACAGACCCCAGTAGAGGTTTAGTGAGGATGGAAGCTGTCACCCTGTGGCCATCGTCATTTGTTCTCCAGCCTGGCATGCTACCTTGCGATCTGCTCAGTTGACCTGGTTTCTCTGTGCCTGCTCAGGCAAGGGTCCTGTTACAAAGACTGGGTTTTATTTGATTTGAGCTCAAGCTCCTGCCTTGGGCAGGGATCTCTGCCTGTGCCTCTTGCAGGCTTCTGGCTTGCCCTTGGAGGAGCTGTTTTGGAGAGATGCACAGCAGTATCCCAGCCTGCTGCCGAGGACACGCATCCGAGGGCAGCTTCCAAAGCCTGAATATGGACAGAACAATTCTGCTCAACCCAAGAGCTGTTATCAGTGCTGGAAAAGCTGGGCCTTGGGCTCTGAGTGGAAAGCCAGGGCTGGGATGGATCCAAGGAGCATCACTGCCTCTGCCAGTGGCTTGGCCAGGCTGCCATCCCTGGCGCTTGGGCTGCTGTTCTCTGCTGAACACAGAGGAGGTGTGTTGCTCCAGACATCCTGATGTGCCTGGGCTTGCACAGAGGCAGGGAACACTTGTGCACATGGATGTCTGGCCCACTCCTGGGGTACATGTCCTGCTGCACATGTGGGAACCCGTATTTTGGGGAATGAGCTTTGGATGCAGCTTGCCTGGAGCTCCTCTGTGCTTCTAAGTCTTCCAGAGAAGCCATTCTGATGTGTGAAAAGGGACAGCTGCTCCTTCTGTCCTGAATATCCTTGTGTGACAAAGCTGGGAAATGGTGCCCTTTTGAGAAGTTCAGATACCAATAGCCTGGTCTCCTCTCACCCTGGAAAAAACATGGATCCAGCCAGGACTGCTGCTGGTTGCTGCTCACTCCACTGGGTGGTGAACGCCCTGTGCCCTTCATCCTCCTGGTGCTCATCCATCTGCTGACATAGCTCAGGAGTTTTGGGGAGGTGCCTTGGCAGAGGTTGGTCCTTGCCCTGAGCCATGTTCTCCCCAGTCACCTCCTTGAAAAGAGCTTTGTGCTGTTCTTGGGCTCTGTGATGACGCCGTCCCTGCAGGGAGATACTTCCTGCCTTTGCTTCACACAGAAGGTGGTTTCAGAAGCACTGCGGGCCCGAGTGCGTGTGGCAGGAGGGCAAAGTCACCCATCCCCTTCAGGGACCAGCTTCTCCCGAGTCATTCAACCTCTGGGAAAGCTCAATGAGCTCCTGATTGGCAGATTTGAGCCTGGAGCTTGGAAATTTGTCAAAAAGGGGCAGTTTAGGAGAAGGCAGCTGTCACCCTCCATCCCAGTGGATGCTGGCCACAGGGACCCAGGCTGCCTGCTGAGAGCAGCTCTGCCTCTCCCTCAGCATCTTTCCTGAGACTCAAATGGTGCCAAGCTGAGCCAACAGGGGGAAATCCTGAGTCCAGGGAAGCTGTGCAACATGTCATGGGTCACAGGAGCTCCTCCTGGTCCAACGCCTTCCTGGATGAGTGGAGTGGTTGATGTGCTCAGTCCTGTTGCTCCGAGGAGGTCGCCTTTGCTTTGGGACAGCAGTTTTGTCACTTCAGCAGAACATCTGGGGCATTTCTGTTCTGGAAAATCCCTTCCTTCAGCATCCTGCCATGGGCACCAGCATCCATCCTCCAGAGATCAACCTGCAGTGGGCACTAGCACCCATCTCCATTAGCTCCCCCTGCAGATTCCCAGTGCAAGGTGATGGAGCTGGGCTGACTGTCCAGTGCTGGGAAGGGTAGACTTGCCCATAGCCCACTCACCGGCCATCTTCAGGCTTAAATAACGTCCCTATAAGACACCTTGAGAGATAGGGAGAGGTCATGGATCCTCAACCCTCGAAGGCTGGAACTATGAGGAGATGCTGCTGCTTCGTGCCGGGAGGGGTGTCCTGCTCACGCAGGGGAAGCCGCACGGGAGAAGCACGGAGCTGGGTAGCGACGCCCTCTCCTCCCGGCGGGGCCGGTGGGCCGTGGGCACCGTCGCTTTCATTTCGCTTCTCTTGCTCAGGCGGTAAATCTCGCCTGACGGGGCAGGAAGAGGCACCGGGAGGGGGAGGAGGCACCGAGGCGGCGGCGCTGCCGGTTGGTAACCTCAGCGCTTCCTCCCGGCAGGGTGCCTTTCCCGCGGCGCCCAAGGATGCTGCCCTGACACCCGCATCCCGGGGCAGGTGACCCCGCGGTCCCAGGCATGGCCGCGTCCCCCGGAGGGATCCCCACGGAGCTGCAAGGTAAGCATCGCCCGCCGCCGCGCTGCCGGGGCATCGCTGCCACATGGGAGCTGCCCCTACCCGTACCGGGCCTGCTTGGCCACAGTTTGCCTCGCTCGGGTTGGCAGAGTCACTTTTGGGTCCCTCACCTGCAACAGCTGAGGTTCAGGGGGGCCAATGCAGTGTCTGAGGGTTCCTCTTGTCAGCAAAACTCATTTGCCTGGGGATGGACCTTGGACCAAGAGCATCCCTGGATAACCTGGCTCCTCAAGAATGGGATCCTGCACAGCTCAAGCTGCCAGATTTGTGGGTGCAGCTTGGTGCTGCTCAGTCCCATGGGCTTGGGTTCCTCTGGCCACTTGGGAGTCCTCAGCAGCTCCCCAGGAAGGCACAGCCTGCAGCTCAGCATGAGGGCGTGTGAAGTACCACTGCTCACAGCCTCCTCTTGGCTGATTGAAAGAGCAAAAGGATACAGAGATCTCAGGGCTCTTCAGCTTCATTGGCCCCACCGAGGCTTGTGGTGAGGTGGGAAGGAGCTGGGTCACCGTGTCCCCACAGCCTCAGGTCCTGGCTCTACCAGGGTGGGTCCCTGGGGATGCATGGCTTAAGCCACTGGACCCGTGGGGCTTGGTGTCATTGTGAAAGCCTGGTTTGCTCTGATGGACAGCTGTGGTTTTGGTCCTGTTTCTCCCGGTGAGAGGCTTGAATCAGGAAGGCACAGAGGGGGTGCTCAAGGCAGGAGTGATGCTCACATGGGCCTGCTGGCTGTGGGAGTGACTGATCTGTGAACTTGGGGAGGTTGGCACATGTGGCCACCCTGGCTGCTCCGTGGAGAGGAAGGACTTGGGTGACCAGCTGCTCCCTAGTGGTAAATTTGGAAAGGAAGGAAGAGAAATCAGGACCCTCTTATCACTCAGTGCTAGCTCCCAGTGGGTGAGGCAGCAGGGGCAGTGTGAACCAGCAGCCCCAAAGCCCTGAGCCTGATTGAGGCTGAGGCAGAGGATGGGGCGGTGGGTGCATCACCCCAGCAGTTAAGGAGACCCACAGGTGGTGAAGTGAGGTTTGTCTGACAGCAACCAGGGTCTGACTGTCAGGTGTGGAGGCAGAGAAGATGATTCAGGTGGGAACAGTATCCCCAAGAGCAGCAGGGCACATGGGAGAGGACCAAGGTGACTTCAGCCACCTCATTTCATGTGGACATTGGTCTTTTCAGAGGGCATCACCACCTTCCTGGGGACAAAGAAGGTGCTCCTGGTGCTGAACATCCAGCTGCAGGTGAAATCCAAGTATGATGACTTTATCTTGGTATGTGTAGAGTCTGGCATGGTTCCTGCTTTCCTGGTTTCCCCAGGAAGGTGTTTTATGGCTGCAGTGAGGGACAGGGGTGGCTCCCATGTCACCATGGTCCCTTGTCACACCTTGCCTAGGTCCTGACTCCCTGGAGAGCCTATGTGCTGCCTGTGATGTTGCCAGTGAGAGTAAGTGTGGGGACACTGTGCCATGGTACAGCCCTGGGGTTCCTGGGGCACTGGGGGGAGTGACCCATGAGTCACCAGGGCCACCAGGTCTGGGAATCCCTCAAGAGCAGGATGAGGAGAGAGATGGGGGAAGGGGAGGGGGTCTTGTTTGGGGGCTGGTGAAGGCTGGGGCCAAGGCCAAGCACTGCTTGAGGCATGGAAAAGTGTGGGAGTTGGGGGGGAATCCTTGGGTTTCCTTTCTCCATCAGCACTGGGATTGATCCCGCTCCTCTCACCCACAGGTTCACAGCAGCTTCAGCTTCCTGGAGGTGAGGGAGATGATGTTCCAAGAGCCCAGTGTGGTGAGTGGCACCAGCAACTGGGACAAACCCAACCTGGGCATTACCCCCCTTCTGCCCACCCCCTATGGCAAACCCTGGTCTGGAGCCCACCATAGGATCTGGGGGTGTTCTGGTCCCCCATTGCACACGGAGGGTCACCAGTGTTGATCCCATCAGGAATACTGCCCTGGAGCTGGAGGTGCAGGGAGCAGCACCCCTGGGTGCCTGCTCTTCTCCCCCTCTGGCATCCACAGACAGTGCCTGGCCATGGCACCTCCTGCTCAGCAGGGACAAGGTGACAAATGGCTGCAGGCTTACCAAGGTGAAGACAAATTTAGCAGGAGGGTGTTTTAAACCCCGTTAATCCTCTTAGAGAGGAGCGGGCTCATAGGGCAGATGTGGCAGTGGGAACCATGGAGGAGAGGAATTGGATATCAAGGCTTGGATGCATTGGCTGAAATAGGGAAGTGGTCTGGTTAGCCTGTCTGTTCCTTTCTAACCTCCTGTCTGGCTTGTTCTTGTTAAAGCATCACCAGCAACCGTGGCCTCAGCCTCCACGCGGGGTTTCTGCTGCTCAGCAGGCTGCGTGGCTGAGCTCTGGGGGAGAACTGAAGGAGCTGGGCAGAGACAGAGGGGTGCAGAGAGCTGGAACCTCAGGGTGGAGGGGGGTGAGACATCTGACTGGGCTCTGGAGAGCCCAGGGATTGTTAATGTGCAGGCAGTCCCACGCTCTCCTGCCTCCACAGCCCCGGGCACTGGCGGAAGCGCCGTCCTCGCAATGCCAGCAGATAATTGTCATCCTGCTCCCACGCCTCAATCAGCGTGTAATTAAATCAGGGAGCATGTTGCCATGCGANGTAGGAACCATAAGCTAAAAAAGCCCTAAACCTCGATTAAATAAATTCAGGGAGGAAACCTCCATCCTCCAGCTGCAGCTGCTGCAGGCAGAGACAAGGCTGTCCTCACCTCAGTGCATCGGGCTGCCTCTGCACCAGCTTAAGTTGAATTTTCAGGAGGTTTTTGCCTCTATTCTGGCCCACTAACGTATTTTATCCTAAATTCCTGGTGCTCACAGCATTCCCTGTGCTGATGGTGCTCTGGCTGGGTTGGCAGTGAGGAGCTGATGGCTGTCACCGTTGTGTCTGGGGGCTTGGGGACACTGTGTGCTGCCAGCTCACTCAGGCATCTCTCGTCCTTTGGACCCTGCAGGTTGTCATAGAAACAGATGTAGCGTCTTACACCTTCCGGTTCATGTCCTTGGATGATTTGGAGCAAGTTGTTATCCATGTCACCATGTCACTTAAGAAGGTCTTTCCAGACTCATCCCTTGGGTAAGGCTCCTGAGGCGTGGTTGTGCAGGAACCAGAGCAATCCCTTTGCCCAGAAAAGCCCCAGACTGTAGAATCTGGAATGGTTTGGGTTGGAAGGAATCTTAAAGATCATCTAGTTCCAACCCACCTGCCATGAACAGGGACACCTGCAGCTAGAAAATCCCAAATATAGGATGGGTCTACAACAGTGCTTTTACCAGGAGAAAAACACATGGATGGAGGCGAAACCCAGTTCCCTGATTGAATATTTCTGGCTACACACAAGGGCTAAGCATGTAGTGGTGGGGATGCTCCTCTCCTGGCCCACCCTGACACACCCCTCTGCTTCCTCCCCAGGACACTGCTCAAGAACTCCCCTCCCAGCCTGTATGAGAGGATCCAGCAGATCACAGACTCACTGGAGGAAATGCTGCAGAGCAACCCTGGGCCCTGTGGTAAGCCCTGCCATAACCTCCCTCAGGCAGGGCCAGGAGGGTTGGAGCACCCTGGGGACCATTCCACTGCATCCTGCATCCATCAACAGCAGCTCTGCTGACAGCCCCCACCTCTGCCAGCAGGGTACCTGTGATGGCTTTGGTCAGATGGAGCCCTGCTGCTGGGGTCTGCTGTCCACCAGCCCACCCCATCCCATGGGGCAGGAGCAGGTTTGAGGGGATGTAGCTCCCCAGCAAGAAGCAGGACAGCAGGCAATATTGCTCAGAATCTATCTGCAAGAGCCTGTAGCTCTGCATGCTTCTACCCACCTCATATGGCACCACTGCAGAGCCAGGAGCTTTTCCTGTAACCTGGTCTGGAGCAGGATACCTCCATTATCACCACAGCAATGTGCCTTGCCTGGTATCCACATGGATCAAGCAAAGCAAGCCACAGCCACTATTTTGTGGGCTGACAGTAGCTCTCTCTCCCTTTGAGGAGGGAAGGGGGAGCCCTCAGCATCACTTCTGAGCCCCTGTCATCCCTCTCATTTCCCACTCTCCCCAAAGTTCTCTGTGTTCCTGTGGGAAGGTCTGCCCCCAAAAGTGCCTTCTCTTTGCAGGGGGGTTTTCAGAGACCTACGCTGCTCTGTGTGATTACAACGGCTTTGCCTTCCGTGAGGAGATCCAGTGGGTAAGCTGGGCATCCCATGCATGGAGCAGGGGCACTGTGTCACTCAGTGGGCAGGGAAGCAGGATGCTTCTGGGGCTGGGACAGCCCAAATCTGGGAACTGCAGCTTTGCCTGCCTTGAATGCCCCCTGCTCCTTGATGGGCTGGAATCACAGTGCAGGTGGGAGTGGGGTGCCTTGGACCAGGTTGTTTCCCAGACTGTGGCCAAAGGGAAATCTGGGGCCCTTTCTGGGTGTCCTAGTAGAGGAGAATCCTGCTGGGACCAAGCCATAGCAGGACTCACTGTCTTCCCTTCCCCTGGACACAGATCCCAGCTCACCTATCCCCACACCCTCACTCCCACCAGCCTAGGGTGTGTTGCCTTCTGACCATTCCCTGCAGAAGTTGTCCAGGACTCACCACTCTGTCCCACCAAGCCAGGACATGTCCTCTGCCATCCAGAGCATTAGGGAAAGTTTTAGGCTTTGGGGTTAGGCAAGGGATCCCCCAGAAGAGACTCCCCAAGGGCTCAGCTCCCTCCAGCAGCACCAGGCACCTGAGCCCTCCCCAGGACCCAGTGCTGAGCCTGATCCATGTGTCCATCCTTCTGGGAAGGACGTGGACAACATTTACCACAGCCAGGACTGCCGGGAATTCAACCTGCTGGACTTCAGCCACCTGGAGAGCAGGTGAGTCCCCCAGCCCTGCTGCCTGCAGTGTTCCATGTACCAGCACTCATCCTCATTCTCCCTGGGCCTTTTTGGGGCCCCAATATTCTCTTCTGCCCACGTTAGAAGCTTTTATAGCTTACACACCCCAGGGATGCCACATCTGCAGCCTGACACTTCCCCTCACCAAACACTCTGAGCCCCGTCCCATGGGGCAGCAGCTGAGACTCCAGGCAGCCTCTCTGCTCATTTTTAACTCTTAAATCAGCCTGAGAGCTTTTTATGGGGCTGAAAACCCAATGTCACAGCAGCTTCTTGCAGCTCGTGGCTGTCAGGTGTTTCCCTATGCAAAGCAGCCAGTGCAGCTTGCCACCCTGAAACTTGCACTGCTCCCTACCAGCCCCCCAGATATCTGTTACTGCCTTGTTTTCAGCTGATTATAACCTGATAGTGGGGCTGTGACCTCCAGCTGTGCCTGGAGCTCTCCCTGTGGGGCTTAGCCATGTCTCCATCCCAAGAAAGATGGATGGAGCAAGGGCTCAGCTCCCAGGGGAGGCAACTGCCAGGCTGGGCTGCAACAAGTCAAAGTTCTGGGTGGAGTGTTTTGGGGAACAGAGGATGTGTTCAGCTGGCCAAAAAGGAGACTGTTTTAGAGATTTCTTTGGATGAGGAAGTAAAAAAGAAACTTGTTTCCACTCAAGCAAAACCCGTGGTGTTGCTCACATGAGAGCTCAGAGCTAAAAAGAATTTAAACCCCCAAGGTTTAGATAGAAGCATGCAAATATTTTGATTAATTTTATTTTCCCCAAGGGAATAATCTGGGGAAGATGGTCTGTACCTGTGTACTGCTTTAAACTCACAATCTCCAGTCCTGTTCTGCTGAATGTTGTGTTGGGCCACATTGGGGTTGGGTCCTGGAGCATCCCAGGGTTGGGTCAGTTGGAGCACCTTGGGTTTGGATGTGTTGGGGCACCATGGGATGGGTGTGTTCTGGCATCCTGGGTGTCTTGGGGCACCCTGGGGCACCCTGGACATGCCCCAGTTGGGTGTTTTGGGTCACCCATTTGCAAATAGCCTTGGTTCATGCTGGCCCTTGACTCCCTCATCCCTGTCACCCTGCAGGGATGTGGCACTGAGTGTTGCTGCTTTGTCCTTCAACCTGTGGTTCACCAAGCTCTCCTGCAAGGATTTCAGGCTGGTGAGTGCCAGTGCTGTGGCTCTGGGTGCACTGGAGGTGGCCAGGTTCCCAGGAAGGCTTTCTTCTTCCCTGCCAGAATCAAGAGATTTCAGAGCAGCTGCTCTACATGCTCAGCAAATCAGTGACATTGGAGGAGCTGGTGCTGGAGAACAGTGGGCTGAAAGCGTAAGTGAAGGTGTTGCAAGGCAGTGATGAGCAGGATCTTGGCAGCCTGGTGGTTCTTCCCTCAGTGCATGGAGCAGGGAGGTCCATGCATGGACCCTTGTGCCAGGGGTTGGTGGCTCCATCCCCTCCACTCTGGGAAGCTCACTGGGAGCAGAGATTCCCAAAGCCTGGAAGGCCAGTGAGTACCACCCACCCCTGGAGATGCTCTGCTTCCTTCTGGCTGCTCAGTTGGAGCCAGGTCTGCCACACAGGCAGGAGCTGGTGGCATGTCCCTGTGAGACTACAGGGTTGGTGGCTGTGTGTCCTGGAGGTGTCCAAGCATTGCTCAGATGGGTGACCCTTCTCCCCACAGGGACTTTGTGCAGAGGATGGCCCAGGCACTCAGCAGCCATCCCAACTCTGTCCTGCACACCATCAACCTCGCTGGCAACCAGCTGGAAGACAGAGGTACTCAGATTCTAGGCTGGGATGAGTTTACACCCACAAAAACTGATGTTGAACTCCAGATACCACCAGCAGCTGCCTCCTGTGCTGGAGGCTGCAGCTCGGGGTGGGATGGACACCCAGCTGTGCTGGCACAGCCACGCAGAGCTCTCTGCTCTCATCAGGGGTCTCTGCCTTCAGCCGGTATGTGGAGAAGAGTCCCAAGGGCCTGCAGAGCCTCAGCTTGGCCAGGACAATGCTCACAGCCAAAGGTAGGGCCCAGATGCCCTTGCCCCACTCCATGAAAAGAGTGACTGAGGGGGCTGCAGGGACACCCTGGAAAAGGCACCTTTATGGATGCCACGTCCAGCTGGAGGGAAGTTCCCTGGCTCTGCTCCATGGCTCTCACCAGTGCAGGGAGCCTATAACCATCCATCTCTCCCACTCTCTTTGAGCAGGGATGAGCACCTTATGCAAGGCCCTCACAGAAAACAAAGCCATTGGATTCTCCCTTCGGCACTTGGACCTCTCTGGAAACCCTGGCACCCTGGCTGGGGATGACATCAGTGTGAGTATGCATGCTGTCATGGGGTGAGGTGACAGCATTCTGACTCTGTCCCCAGTGTGGTTTTGGATGGCTTTGGTCTCCTCTGGTCTGTGCCCTGCCCTGCAGCACCCCAGGGATGGGGATGTCATGGCTGCAACACCCCAAGTCTGCTTAGGAGCAGCTGGGGACACCCTGGGGACATCCCTCTGCATCTCCTTGTGGGAGCGTGGGAGATGCCATCTGGAGCAAGGATGTATCCCATAGAGAGTGGGTTCCTGTGTGCAGGATTCACCCCTGTGCTCAGCAGGAGGGAGGGGACAGGCTGGAACTGGGATTCCAGGGCTGCAGGGTGCTGGGAGTGGGGTGGGATTCAAGGGCAAAGCTGCTGAGCCCCCTCTGCCCACAGAACCTGCAGAGCCTCCTCCACCACTGCCACTCCCTCTCCCACCTTAGCCTGGCTGGCACAGACTGTCCTTTGGATGCTGTGAGTACCATGCAGGGCCCTGGCAGTGAGCCCTGCCCTCGGTCCCCCTCCATCCCCGGGCTGTGTGAGGGGCTGCAGCACCCCTGGGTCCTCCCCACACGGCTCACATCCCTACCCTGGCAGCTCTTTGGAGCCCTGGTCCATGGATCCCACACCAGCCTCATCCACCTGGATCTCTCAAAAAACGTGTATTCCCACAGGTAAGCCCTAGGATGGTGTGAGAGGGGTGTGGTATCCAGGGGGGTGGGGAACCCAGGGGGTGGGGTAGCCAGAGGAGTGGGGTACCCAGGGGCAGGGCTGGAGCTGGGTTGCAGTTGTTGTCACGTTGTGCCTGTCCTTTTCAGGAGGGTGAAAACTATCTCCCCTGACATTAAGGAGTTTTTCAGCCAGGCCTGTTCCCTCAGACATGTCTCCCTGGCAGGCACCAAGCTGCCAGCCGATGCTGTAAGGTGAGATTAGGCTGCAGGGAATGGATTTGGGGTGAGCATAGCCTGGGGAGACCTTGGTCAGGGCTGGTGGGGAGGTGGCTGGAAGGGGCTGTGAGAGGCAGAGCTCGGGATGCCTACTCCAGCATCCCACTCCCACTGCCTGGACTGTTGGGGGTGCCCCATGGCAGGTGCTGGTGCCCCCATTTCTTGCACTGATGGGGGTGGCTTTGGTGACTTTTGCAGGGCATTGCTGCAAGGGCTGGCAGACAACAGTCACATCAGTGACCTGCACCTGGACCTTAGCAGCTGTGAGGTGAGGGCCCAGCAGCCATGGGCACCACCCCTCTGGCCAGGGGGTCCCTCTGTGGCAGGGTGGGGAGGTCCCTGGCCAGTCTGACCTCCCCGACAGCAGGATCTCGTTTGCAGGTTTTCTGCCTCCCCTTGTACTGATGTCTTGCTGTTTCTTCCAAGCTGAGATCAGCGGGGGCCCAAGTCATCCAGGATCTCATCCCTGATGCCAGCTCCATCACTCACCTGGACTTGTCTGACAATGGTAGGTTGCTTTTTCCCAGCCTGGGAGAAGATCTCCATCTCCTGGACCTTCATGTCCAGTCACCCAGCACAGGGAGTGGGGTGATTTCTTTATGCCCTCCTGCCCCAAGGCTTGGCAAAATTTCTCATTTCAGATATATCTTGGTACAGTCCTCTTCAGTTCACTGAATCTGAAGTGGTCTTGTGTCACTGGTTCAGGGTCTGAAGCACTGAAAGGGTTTCCCTGGGCAGAAACTCTTCCCACCTCTCTGCAGGTGTTTGTAGCCTCTGCTGCCAGCCTTGTCCTGCTGTGGCCTCTGAAGCCATGGGCAAGTGATCCTAATCATCACAAACATCACCTCTGCCAGTTGTTAATTTCACCTAGAAGGTGCTAAACTTTGAAACAGCCTTGCTAAGGTCTCACAGCTGACCGTGCAACCCTCAGTAGCCAAATGGCTCTTGGAAGCTGATGTGGTTTGGAGTCCTTCAGGACACTAATGCTCCAAAAGCTCATGCTCTTACCCAAAACCTCCAGTCAAGCTTTGCCAAAATATGCTTCTATTTTTGGCTATCCCAGTAGAGCATCTCTGTGCAGGAGGGACATAGGTGGGTGTTGGTGCCTCATGCCCCTGGCTGCTGGCTGAGCAGATCCCTGCCCAGGTCTCTGCCTGATTTCCCTGGTGCTGGTGCAGCCAGGAGCATGGGAGTGCAGGCAGCTGCCTGAGAGCTGAACTCACCCCATGCTGTCCAGGGTGGGTGGGTGAAGGGGGGAACATCCCTGAGGGGTGGCAGAAAGCAAGAGCCATCTCCAGCTCCCTTAGTGCCCCCGTGGCTCAGCACAGCCTTGGCACCCCAACATCAGGAGTGCCCACAGTGGCTGCTCCTTCCCTGAGGTCATTTCTCAGGGACCCCAGCTCTGCACAGGTCTTCAGTCTCCTTGGGGGAGCCGGGAAGGGAGGAAGATTCCCAGGAACTTCTCTGGGCATCTCCAGCATCCTACTGGTGGCTCTGGAGGTCTCCTGTGAGGGACCACCTTGGTGCCACCTCCATGGATTTGTTGGAGCATCTTGGTGGGTGTCTCCCATCTCCTGCAGGCTTTGACCCCGACATGGTGACACTGGTGCTCTCCATTGGCAGAAGCAAATCCATTAGGCACGTCTCCCTGGGGAAAAACTTCAACATCAAATCCAAGTGAGTGCAAAGCAGCAGCACCCAGGCTTGGAGCCATCCCGGAATGGTGCACCCACCTTGACTCTCTCCCATCAAAAGCCCATGAGCTGGTGGGAATTGCCTGCCCATCCTGGATGTTCCAAAGGGGAGGGTCAGCATTGCCAGCACCTGGTGCAGTGTCAGAGATGAGTCATAGCCCAGGCAAGAGGGAGGACAGAGCCTCTGTGGCCCGAGGGCATGCACAAGTGACCCCTCATACACACCATCTCTCCCACAGGGAAGGGCTGTTGGATGTCCTGCACCGCATTGTCCAGCTCACCCAGGAGGAGGATTGTGTAAGTCCAGCTTGCTCCCAGCCATCATGACCATCCCATCCATGCTCCTGGTCACCCTCAGCCACCACTGTGCAGTCTCCATGCCAGGATGCCATCCAGATCCCTCCCTCACAGGCTGGGAGCAATCCTCGCTCTCTCCCACTGCCATTCAAATCCTTCTGCTTTTATTTTTCCTCAGTCTGATGCAGAAGCTCAGACAGAGAAGTGGGAGCTGTTCCCATTCATCTAGGAAAATGGGAGCCTGTGTCTGGCTAAAGGCATGGAGGAGACACTTGGTGTAACCTGGATTCAGCACAGCTTTCCCAAAAAACCTCTCTTTTTTCCTCACTGACTGCCAGGCATTTGAGCTAAATCCAGCCTGTTGCCTAAGCCCTCCTGTTTTGGGGGTGTTCAGCATCCCTTGTTCTCTCCAAAACAACACCAGCCCAGAGCTGCTGGACAGGGATGGAGGTGTCTGAAGGGTAACATGGACCCTACCATGTCCTGGCCACCTGTCCCCCTCCTTGTCCCTTTTCTAGCCCCTCCAGTCACTGTCTGTGGCTGAATCACGCCTCAAACTGGGAACCAACGTCCTGCTGAGTGCCCTGGGCAGTAACACCAGCCTCATCTCCCTGGACATCAGTGGCAACGCCATGGGGGACACGGGGGCCAAGATGCTCGCCAAGGCCCTGCAGATCAACACCAAGCTCAGGTAGCAGCAGCTCTGTAACAACACCCTGTGGGTGACCCTGTGCTGGGTGGCCCTGATGTGATGGCTGTGATGCTGATGCCATCAGAGGAGGCTTGTCATGGCTTCTGATGGCCATGGATCTGCTCCTGGACCACTCCTGGTACATGGTCAGATGCTAGGACTGCATTTTGCACCCATGGCAGTCATCTGGCAGTGCTGGCAGGGGACATGTGAAGGACAAGAGATAATAATCTTAATCCCTGCCCTGGTGCTTGCCACTTCTTTTCCAGGCTCCTGCACAGACCATCAGTTCCTAAATCACCATTTTTGACCATGTTGTGTACACAAAGCCAAAGCAGGGGTGTCTGCAGGGGACAGGGAATGGTGTTCAGCCAGGGCTGTTTCTCTGGGAGACATCTGTCCCTGCCCACAGGATGGTGCCTGAATGTGTTCTCCCAGCCCTTCATTCCTCCAGGCACCCACCTAATTTATAGCTCCTTGCAAAGCCCAAGTTTGGGGGTTGAATAGTGACAATTGTAATTTTAATCCCACTTTTAGGCTCTCTGAGTGGGCTCTCCTTGGGCTGACTCTTGCTGGCACCCACCTCAGGGCGGTGTGGGTGTGGGCAGGGCTCACCCAGGTCCTTCTTTTTGCAGGACTGTGATTTGGGACAGGAACAACACAACTGCCCATGGGCTCCTAGAGGTGGCTCAAGCTTTGGAGAGGTAAGGAAGGAAGCTCTTGATCCTCCTGGCTTGTTATCACCATGCAAAAGAGCCTCTGTTACCAGCACGTCACTGTCCCCAGGGCCTTTTTTCCCCTTGAATGGCAAGGCCATCACACAGTTCCATACATGTCCCAAGGGAGTTTGTCCACAGCTCTGGCCTTGCAGCCAGAAAAGCAACCTGACACCCATTTGGTGATGACACCCCCATTTCCAGCCCCAGGGACCCCCCCTGGGCTCTGCATGCCAACCAGCACAGCCTCATGTCACCCAAGGAGCCCCCAGTGAGCACGGGGGATCTGCTGGTGGTGATGTGACAGGTGGGTAGGGTTTGTTCACCTGCTGAGCACACCCACCTCCCTGTCTGGTGTTTGGCTGTGCAGATCTCTGGAGGTCTGAAGAAGGAGGGGTACATGGAGAGCCTGGGAAGGTGGTCACTGCCACCCCATGCTGAGGGACAGAGCTTGGCCATCCCTGTCCCCAGGGCTGGACCTCAGGACAACGTCCAGCCTGCTGTTGGGCTCTGGGCCCATGTCATGTCTGTGGGGACATGAACAGGGGGGCTGAGCCCTGTGTGCAGCAGCCCCTGCTCATCCCTCTCTGCCTCCCAGGAATTACACGCTCAAGTCGATGCCGCTGCCGATGAACGACGTGGCGCAGGCCTACCGCAGCCACCCCGAGAGGACGGAGGAGGCCGTGCACAAGGTGGGGGACGTGGGCTGGGGAGGGCAGGGCCAGCTGCCACCAGCACTGCTCATGGCCTCTTGCCTTTGCAGCTCCAGTCCTGCCTGACGAGAAACCAGCTGCGGCAAACGCTGCCGGCACAGACCTTCCGCCTGCAGCAGGGCATCCTCACCACCTCTTCCGAACAGGTGTGATGGACAAATTCCCGCAAGGAGCTGCTCCTCCCCTGCCCTAAACCACCCTGGCTTGCTCATGTGAGCTCTAGCAAGCAGCAAAACACTCTTTTAACCTTTTCTGAGTGGAAGGCAGAGCAGGATGGAACAGGTTGCTCAGAGAAATTCTGGAAGTGTTCAAGCCCAGAGCAACCTGGTCTAGTGGAAGGTGTCCCTGGCCATGGCAGGGGGGTTGGAATGAGAGGACTTTTAAGATCCCTTCCAACCCAAATCATTTCATGATTCTGTGATGAGGGTGGGGGCGGATGGAAAGCAGATCTGGAATCCTGCTGATTGCATCCATGCATTTCATGCATATGCACTGCTGAGATAACTTGCTGCTACGCCAACCTATACAGTGTGTTCCTGCCCCCTGAACACTCTCGCCAGCAAATCCCTGCTGTGTGGCATCCCTGGTTATTAGGCAGAGATGCTCTCAGAGGCTGTACCCTGCCTGTACCCCCTCCAAGCACTCTTCTGTGGGAAAGTCACGGCACGGAGGGGAACTGGCAGTGCTGTTCCACATGACACAGCCTCTCCGTGTTCCAGATGGTGAATGAGATCTGCCTGAGTGTGCAGAAACACGTCGACATCCTCAGCACCTGCACGGGCAGAGAGGTGGAGACGGATATCCTCTGTGCCGAGGAGGCCATCAGGAATGCCAACCTCTCTGTCAGTGTGAGTCCAGGGTGTGGGAATCCCCCTCAGCTCACCCGGCGCCCACTCGGGATTGAAGCAGGGCATTGATTCCTTAATGACATCATTAACCAGCAGTCAGGGAATTCCAGAATGTCGATGCAACAGACACCACCGAGCCCTTGCAAACATTAAAGAACAGCTGAGAATTCCTGAATTCCTTCTAGAACAAAGTCCCCTTGCCCCAGAGTCGGTGGGTGCTGGGGAAAAATTGAGGGAACATGGAGATTTGCATCACATGCCTGTGAAGGACAAGGATGCCCAAACCTGGCCCAGCAAAGCCAAATGATCACTGGGTCTTCCCAGCTGATGTGGGTGATGCTTTTCCACGGGGCAGCTATGGATGCAGGCTGTGCATGGAAATATGGGAAGATGAGGTGACATGGGATGATTTACACCATCTCCCTTCCCATGTCAGATCCTGCCCCTCTTGTATGAGGCAGGAAACACCCCCTACCAGAATGGCAAGCTGCAGCACAAGCTGGAATGTCTCACGGAGGAAGCATCGCAGACCTGCAGCCGGGAAATCCAGGTGGGCACCCATGGGCAGCCCGGGAGGTTTGTCAGCCTTGGCCCAAGGATAAGAGGGATGGTGTCTACTGAAAACCGTGTGAATCCTGACAGAAAGGAAACTGAAACCTTCCTTTCCTCTCCAAACTCCAGGCAATCATGCAGGCAGTGCTGGACACAGCTCATGGCCTGTGCCCAGCTGTGGTGCAGAAGAGCGGGGTCAGGGATCAGCTGGTCAATGCCATGTCTGAGCGGATCTGCCTCCAGGATCACCTCAGCCTCAGCACTGTCCTGGACCAGATGGTCACCGATGTCTTCAGCAAGCTGAAGTGGGTGATGTGCTGTTCTTCCTTCTCCCTCAGTCACTGGCACTGACCCATGGGGCCAGAGGAGCATTCCGGGGGCTCTCTACCAACTTCTCCTCTGCCCACAATGTGGTAGAGGTGTGCTGGGTCCTGCTGCTGTTTTTCCAGCTGTAGCTTTGTTTCCTGCCTGGATCCACTTTGTATGAGTCCCTAGGGTGTTGGGGAAACCCATGGGATGATGTTCCTGCAGGAACATCCCCTTGGCTGGCCCTGACCATCAACAATAGGATGCATTTGGTATTCTCCATCCCAGGCAATGCCTATTCCCACTCCTGCTCTGGCAGCACAGCCTCAGCAAGCCACAGCACGTGGGCATGTCTTGGGAGCCCCTCTGTGAGCCACAGCCAAGCATCCATCTCCTCAGCAAAGCCCTCCTGGGGAGGTGGCTCCATGGCTTGCAGGGTTGGTGGATGCTGGCCCTTAGAGCCCTCTTTCTGCTCCTAGTGAAATCAAGCTGTCCATCACAGCCGCTGTAGCCGACTGCATCGTGGATGTTGTGCTGGGAGACCTGACCATGGCCCAGTGCAAACTGGTGAGTGCTGGGGGCTGCCAGCACCTGCAGGATGAGGGTGTGGGGCTGGGATGCAGGATGGGGGTCTGGGTACCCCAGCATTGTCCAGGTACCTGTGACCACGGATTTCCAGTCTGGGAAGCAGGACAATTCCCACCCAGGCTGGTTTTCCTCCCAGGTAATCCTCTCCCAGTGTGGTCACAGCAACATTAACACCCTGAGCAAAGTCCCAGCGCTGCTGCCGTGTGGTGGGGGATGCTGGGGTGACGCCGGGCACCGGCCACTCCTGCAGCAAGGCAGCTGCACTGGGCTGGACACCGGCTAATCAGGCCTAAATCCGCTCACAAATCCCAGCCGTGGGTAGTGAGCAGAGCAGCACGGAGCACACAGGGCAGCCCAGCACGCTTCAGCCCCAGGGATAATTTAAGCGCTTCCTAATGGTTTTAGGCAGAGAGCCTCTCCAAGCAGGGGCTCGACCTCCTGGTGCTGCTGCCGGAGTCGGCTGAGGACGATGCCACCGCGCTGGCAAGGGGCAGGAATCCTGCGGACCTCGCTGCAGAGGAGGTAGGGTCCGGAGCCGCTGCCGCCGCGTGATGCCCGCGGTACAACCGCCCTTTATCCGCCTTACCGGATGATGCCGGGCTTAAAGCCGCAGCCTCTCTGGGTGCACGCACCCCCCGGCACCCCCCCAGGGCAGTGCTAAGGCAATTAGTACTGAGAAATGGGACCATTAACCCGCCAGGCCATGCTGCTGGCACCGGGAATGTGTCTCTGTGGAGGCCTGGCTGCTTGTACCTTGTCCTGCTGTTGCTGCTTTGGGACCTGGGATCCAGTGTAGTGCATGGTTCTGGATGGGAAAGTATCTAATCCAACACCGTGGGTAGTTTTGGAGCTGGGACAAGATGAGGGGGTGCAGCCCTGGCAGCCTAGGGGTGACGGAGAGATTGCACCCACCACTGGGCGAAGCCTGGCCGGCTCTAGGTGCCATGGGATGCCACTTGGCGCAGCCAGCTTGTCCAAGCCGGAGCTGCCACCATGCCTCTCTCCCTGCAGTACAAGATGGCCCTGCGGAGGAGAAACAAGCACTTCAGGAGCATTCGGCCCACACCGACTGTGAGAAGTAAGATCACCACGGAGCTGTCCCTCTGCTGCAGCTCAGTGGTGCCTCCACGGGGCGTGGAGGGCGCGGGCTGTCAGCAGCAACCTGGGAGCCTCTGACCATGGTCATGGGCTGAGGGCAGCAGGATCTGGACCCTTCAGAGAGCCTCTCCCAGAGCCGTGGTTGGGGTGTGTGGGGGAAGCTCACCTTTACCCTGCCCTTGTGCTGGTTTTGGACCTCAGTGCCCTTGGGCAGTGGAGTAAAAGCCCTGAAACTCCCTCCCCACATAGCCAGCCAGGGGTAGGAGGTTTGTCTGTGATCGTGGGTGCCATGGTATCTGCCACAGCCATCCCAGGGTCCACCCTGGAGATAGATATCACCCACTCACCCAACAACCTTGGGGAGAAGACATTGCCCATGGGTTTTCCTTGTGTCTGGTGTTTCCCCCAGAGCCCTGCATGCCTGGGAGGGGAGTGAATCTCGGGGGGGCACAATGATCAGCCGATGGGTGACTCTGCTTTGGCTAAAGCAGAGCTCATGCAGACTCCAGCACCCCTGTGTCCCCAGGGGATCCCTGAGCCCCGCAGCACCCTGCCGCCCATCCAGAGGGTACTTGGGGGTGCTGAGAAGCTGCCTGCAGAACAAAACGGGTGTTTGTGAGTGCTGCTCGCCGGGCCATTGCTGGCAGAATTCGTGCCGTACCACTGCTGGCTGCTGCAGGTCTCAGGGCTGGCTGCGGGGCTCGGCTCGGCCCCTGCCTGTACATCCCCCCACAAGCCCCCCACAGCACCATCCCCTGCACGCAAACCTCCGGCGGCGGTGCAGGATCCCTCCCGGGCTGAGCCGCAAAGCCGCCACGCACGCTCCTGGCGGGCACGGCCGCGCTCCCCTCCCCGCG
>WEIU01011028.1:882927-896295 GCA_013389925.1 Aegithalos caudatus | reverse complement strand
GCACGCCCTGCCTCCACAAAGGATGCTGAGCCTGCGAGCGGCTCGCTCCCCGCCACGCAGCCTGCCACCGCCACCGGAATCCTTATGGACCTGCCGACCGCCGGCGAGAAGCTGGAGCATTGCACCAAAGCCAGGCCCCGGCCCAACCGCCGGCACAAGCAGCCGCCCAGCAAGCCGAATGTAAGGGGGGGCATGGCTGGCAAGGGAGGTGGGGTGTATTCGGTGTGTTTTTCCCTTTTTATTTTTCCGCTTGGGTGAATTACTGCGGTCAGTATTTGTTGCAAGGCAGGAAAATGAGATGCGCAAAGACGCGGTGGGTTTATTATTCTGCATTTCAGCTGCTGCCGGAGCCTCCTCCTCGGAGGGGGGCAGCCTGAAAGGATGGGCAAGGGGGCTGGGGAGGGCGAGGGGAATCATCCATCCCCCTTCCTGCTCCCCACTGGGAGATGCTAAGCTGTGGGAGCCAGGAGAGGAAAGAAAAAACCTGCAGAGTTTGGGTGCAGAGGGCCAGTGATGTGTTCGGCAATGGCTCCAGCTGCCTCCCTCCTGAGCTCCATTTACTCCCCCTTATCCAAAATCCATCATCCCTGAAGCACTGGTGGCCACCACGGCTCCCGGTGATGCTGGTGGGGCTCTGCCAGCCGTGATGAGGTGGGTTGTGCTCCCCCCATCCAACAGGCAACTAGATGGGGATCCTGCCTTTGCACCCCCCCTTCCCAAAGGAAAAGTAACTTTTGGGTGCAGTCAGTGGCGAGTCCAGCTCCGTCACTGTCCCTGGGGCTGGATCCTGCTGGCATCACCTCATCCCCATGCCACCGTGATGCAGCTGGATCCTTTCACTTGCTGGAAAGCCCTGGCTTGCACGGCTGTGGTGATGCTTGCCCTTGGATCATGGTGGGATCAGGGCTGGCACCAGGCCGGAGGGGAGGCAGGAGCTGTGTCCCACGGGCAGGGTGGGTGCTGGAGGTTGGCAGGGCCAGGGAGCTGTCACCCTGCAGTGGGACAGGCACGCCTGGCACCCAGGCTGGGCCAAGGCTTGAGCAAGGACGGGCTTTGATGGATATGATGTGACAGGGAGAGCAGATCTCAGATGGCTGGAACGGCTCCTGAGCAGCATCAATCCAGCTGTAATGAAAAGTCATTATGGATTGAAATGCCACCGATGGGGAAGTGCCTCCCTCTCATCGATAGGAGGCCACTGATGCAGTGCCACATGCCAGGGAGAGGAAGGTGCCATGGAGGAAGGCTTGGCCATGGTGTGGACCACTTTGTTATGGGGATGAAGCAGGTGGCCCTCTTGCAGGCCATGGTGGCACTCCAAGGTTGGACTTGAAACCTCTAAGGATGCAGATATGGGTCCTTGCAGGTCACCTGCTCTGTCACCCATCATCAGTGCAGGGGTCCCTTTCTTGGAGTTCAGATGGAGGAAAGCATCCCTGCCAAAGCTTCTCCCACAGTTCAAGTGCTATACCTCAGCCACTGTGCTGGGCAAGGGGTTGGAAGGAGCCTGGGGCTGCCTGGAGCTCCCAGTGCTCAAGGGACGGAGCAGGATTAGAGCTCGGATGCAGCTGATAACACCATGGTTTGCCTTTAATGCTGGGCATGAGATGGAACGTGCCAGCACCCATCCTCCAGGGGCACCCACTTGTTTGTGCCCAGCGCTGGGTGACACACCCTCATGCCTGGATGCCTGGGGGCACCTTTGCCCCTGCTGGGCTGACAGCAATTGTCACTCACAGGTGCAGCCCGTGGCCTGTGAGAACAGCGAGGACAGGAGCATCACCCGCGTGGATGAGGGGCTGGAGGACTTCTTTGCCAAGAGGCTCATCACAGAAACTCTGCCGTAAGCCTGGAGGGTGCTCAGGGCCCCTCACCTGCCCAGCACACACCTGTCCCCAGGGCTTCAGCAGCCTCCATGCAAACACTGCTGGTCCCAGTGCAAAAGGGATGCTGGGGAAAGCAGCTCACTCAGGGATATCTCCAAGGGCAAGGCTGGGGGAAGAGGAGTGGGATGGCAGCCATGGTGTGCAGGATGTGGCTCTGGAGTCTGTTCACAGTGGGGAGGCAATGAGGCAGCACCCATGGGAACCATGCTGGGAATGGTGCCCTTGCCAGACCACTGCTATCTCAGGTGGAGTGTCTGGGGTCTGGATCCATCCCTTTAGGGTGGGCAGGGAGAAAAAACTGATCCCTTACCTCTTGGCAGCCTGGAGCTCACCTTTTCCAATGCTTCATTTCTCTCCAGTCCCACAACTCCGGAGACCTGCCTGGGATCAGCCCCTCTGGCTCCCTCTGGTTCCCGCACTCTCAAGAAGAAAATTGGGAATCTTTTTGCCTTCAAGAAACCCAAATCCAGCCGGGGCTCAAGGTGTGAGAAGGAGCCTGAGGGTGGTCCCACCGCCCCTAGGAGCAGGCGCTCGATGCTCAGTGACATTTTACGAGCCCCCAGCAGGGCAGGCGAGTCAGGGAAGCCCCTGAGTAAATCAGAGGAGGGGGGGCTCTCTGCTGAGCCCTACACAGAGCCTGAGCACTGCCAGACCCCTGACTCTGCCCGAAGGATCCGGCCCAAGTACTCTCGGGAGGGCAAATCCCAGTCACTCATCTTGCTGTCCGGGGAGGACGAGGATGCGCTGGGGGTCAGGCATGACAAGGTAAGCACTGCCACAGTCACCAAGCTCTCACCTCTGTTCAGCTCACCTGGTGGGTGCTGCTCCCACCCATGGATGCCAGTGGGGTTATCAGGGAATTCAGGGACACTGGAGTGATGGCTGGGGATATCCCCACTGGGTCTTGTCCGTGTCACCATCTCCTGGCAGCATGCCTGGGGTTGGGAATGTGGGTGTCCTGCAGGCAGGAGTGTGGGTGCCATAGGTGCTGTGGTGGGTCCATGTTCCTGGCAGGGTTGTGTCTCTCCTGCAGAAGAGGCACCTGGAGAAGAGTGAGGGGGAGTTGTCCAGCTCCTTCGAGCAGCGCATGCAGGTCATGCTCCATCGCATCGGCGTCACCAAGGGCCCGGCTGCTGAGAGCAAGAAGCAGCAGGTGGGGACTGGTTCCACTTTTGGGATGGACCCTTCCCCTCCAGGGTGATAGGAGATGGGTGATCCATAGAGTGGGGGACATCTCCCCACTGGAACTAGCAGCACCCAGCTCTGTGCTGCCACTGCCCATAGCCTCTGCCCTATCACCTAACTCTCTGCAAGGGGTGAATTCCTATACACTGCATGGTGTCTGTCAGTCTGTCTCTCCTTTCCTGGCATGCACCCATTCCCTGCAGCCACATCAGAGCCTGGCAGCAGCACTCTGCCCTCTGCACCCATTGTCTCTGCGGGCACTGCCTCCCTGACAGCCCCCTTACCAGTTTTTTCCCCCCTTGTAGAGCAAAGACAGCGAGATCAAGAAAGCCGGCTCAGATGGTGAGGAGCTGCACCCTCCCCACCCTCACCCCCACCCAGCTGGGCACCCATGGGTGGCAAAGGGCAGGCTCCCTTGGACTCCCAGCTGTGGGTCCCACTACATCTTCTCCTTGTGGGGTGCTGGTGGCAATGGGCAGACCCCAGCTTACTGATGCTGGCCTGTGGCTTGTGCTTGCAGGGGACATCGTGGACAGCTCTGCAGACTCCCCCCCATCCCTGAAGGCCCGCACACACTCTGTGTCCACAGGTGGGTCAGCAGTGCGTGCTGGGGGGTCACACCAGCCCCTGGGGCAGAGGGCTTTATCCCCTCTCCTAGCACCAAACATTGGGACTGGAGCCAACAGGGACTGGTGGGCACAGGCATGTGGGCAGAGTTCCACTCTCGGCACGGTGCCCTACACCCATCCCTGGGCGGATGGACACCCAGCCCATTGCCCAGTCCCTGGGCTGGCTGCAAGCTGGTTCCCAGCACCAAGAACCATCCCTGGGCCTGTCACTTCTGGGCGCCCACAGCTCCATCCTGCCTGCCCCACAGACGCACCCTTCCGCAGCCCAGCCGCCAGGACGGAGCCCAGCGCCGAGCCCCGGCCAGCCTGGAAAGCCCTGGGAAGGCAGCTGCCTGCTGAGCCACTGGCCACCAGCTCCGACCAGCCCCGGCGCTCCTTCACCCTAGCAGAGCCCAGCGGGCTGCCGGAGCCCGGGGGCCGGGAGGGCTGGAGCAGCAGCCTGCCACGGCTGGGCAGGAACGTGCCGGTGGCACTGCCACGGAGGGTCAGCCATGGTGGGGAGGTGGGTGCTGGCACCCTGCCCACCCTGCCCACACCACCCAATACTGAAGGTAGGGATGCATGAAGTGCCCGTGGGTGCCTCATTCCACTGCTGGCCTGTTCTGGAGCCCTTGGGAATGGAGGGCAGAAGGGAGCCAAGCACACAGTGGGTGCTGGGTGCTGATGGGGCCTGCCAAGCGGGGTGCTGTGGGTTGTCCTCCAATGTCACCTCCCCATTGCTCACACAGATAACAGGCTGATGGCACGGCTGGCAGCGCCACGGGGGACCAGCCGCCGAGCATTGTCCGTCCACGAGGAGCAGCTCAGGGAGCCCGAGTGCCCGGCGGAGCTGGGAAGTAAGTTGGGTCTGGAGTGGGACCCTAAGCCCTCCTTGCACCTCACACCATTGGAGGTGGGTGGTGGTCCACGACCGTGCTGGTGCTGCCTCTCGCAGCTGGTGGGTGATAGACAATGGCACTGCCACACTGGGAAGTTCCCAAGGGGAATTCAGCACTGGGATCTCATCATAACATGGGGCTGGATTGTGTTTCCCCCAGTGGGCACCGTTCCCCTGCGCCTGCGGCGTTCGCCTGTGCTCAGGCACAGGACCAAGCACGAGTCCCTCTCAGAGATGGAGGGTGAGCCTGGACCAACCTCAGATGCTGAAGGTGAGTTGTCTCCCCCTCTACTAAAGCAGGTGTTGGGGTACAAAGGGTACCCCCACGCTTACACCAGCTCCTGTGACCTCTGTAGGTGCCACGCTGCAGGACTGGCCCCGTGCCGGGCTGGAGGAGCCGCAGGCTGGCACAGGCACTGAGGGTGAGCAGCCGCAAGCCCTGGCACAAACTGTTGGGAATGCACAAGACTCAGCTGCCGTAGACCAAAGACGTCCAGTGCCGGGCCAGGAGGAGCCTGCCCTGGGACAGTGAAGCCCCTGCATGTCACCACGCTGTTCCCAATAAAACCCTGCAAGCAAGTGGGCCATGCCGGGGTGCTTGGCAGCTGGGGTGCAGAGAGGAGAGAAGGGGCCCCAGGCTGGCGTGGATGTGCCAACAATGGCACGGCCCAATTTTCGTCACGGGGACAGCCGGGCCACCAGCACCGCCCAGGATGCCCAGGGACTGTCAGAGCCTGCAGGACACATCCAGCGGTGTTGCAGTCCCCGGTGCCCTCTGTCGCTGTGGGCCGCAGCGGGGGAGCCGGTGATTTTAGGCAGCCAGCTTTTTTTAGGAAGCGTTCCCAAGGCACTTTCACAACTCCAGCTCCGAGCCCGGGGGTAGCGCTCTCTCCAGCCCCCGGCAGACGCAGGCTTCCATCAGCGGGACCACCACCCACCGCCCTTCCGCACGCAGCTCCAGCCCCGCAGCTCCCTGACGGCACCAGCGTGATCCTGACACCCCCGTGGCTTTCTCCTGTGTCGCCCTCTGCTCCGGACCAAACGCATTCCTTACACGGATGTTTACGACAAAGCAAGATGCTTGTTTTGGTTTTTTTTGTTTTTTTTTTTTTTAATACAAGAGCTGTGTATTTAAAAAATATACAATTTTTAATTTCTACAGCATAACCCTGCAGGATATTTTTTGTAACAAACTGTGCAGGACCCTATCTAAACTTATTCAAATAAACCACCCAAGCTCCTGGAATACCTTCGGAGCAGGAACAGGTTGTGGGGCCTCTGCCACGGCTGCTATGGTGGTACTGGGCCGCCTTTTGTCTCCACTTGCTGGGACAAGGCATGAAGAGGTGGGAGAGGGATGCTGGCTCACATATAGGCACTCCTGAATGAATGCTTTTCTCCCCTCTTGGCATTGAGGGTATTGGTTTTCAACAGGTCATGTGCCAGCACCCTTGGAGCCAGCCCACCCAGCAGTCCCCTGGGGCACAGAGCTTCTGGTGTCCCCACAACCCTCCCCCAACCACTCTTCCCAGTGTTTTGACAAACCCACTGAAGAACTAAAACAATGAAAGATGACTGAGCTTAGGAATCCTCCTCCTCCTCAGTCAGTGTCCAGCATGCCCACTTCAGCATTGCCTTTGAGATCCTGAGAAACCAGACAGGAAGAACCAGGGTGAGAAGAAGCCCAGCTGTGGACACACCACTGAGACAGCTGGTGACACGGGGTAAGGCAGAGGTTGGGGACTCACTATAGGGATGTCAGTCCCATTGCAGGACCAAGGGACAGCCACGAGTCCATGGCTGAAATGGCACTCACCTGATAGATTGCACCTGCTGGCAGAGCTCAGGGCTCGGTGCCTCATATCGGTACTGCGGTGGTCTCTCCATGAACTACAAAAGCAAAGGGGAGGGTAAGATGGGTCTGCCCTAGCCACAGAACCCAGACTGCTGTCCCATGCAGCCTGAGAGCCCAATAACCCCAGGAAAACACCTAGGAGTTTTTCCCTCTGTCTTTCACTCTGCTCTTTTGATCTTCTTTTACCCAGATAGCTAGGAACATGCTCCAGCAATTGTTTGTTCCTACCCAATTGTTTAGCTCAGGCTAAACCACATCTTCACCATCCCTGGAGGGATTTAAAGGCCTGTAGATGTGGCAGCTGGGACTATGGTTCAGTGGTGGGTTTGGCAGAGCTGGGGAACAGTTGGACTTCCATCTCATGAGCTCTTTTCCAGCCCAAGTGATTACATGATTCCATCATGATTCCCTCAGTGTTCCCAGATCCTCCACCATTTACACTGACACTTGCACTCAACTTCCCATCCCTGCCAGCCTGGTGGGGAAAGACCCTGGGGATGGAGCCCAGTGGTGTGGGCAGGGAGCGTCCCCAGGCACCCCCAGCCCTCAGGGGACCTCACCAGCTGCTGCTTTGTATTTACCGGCTCCGGAGCTCTGCGCTGCTCCGGCCTGGAGCTGGGCCCAGCGCTTGCAGAGGATGCTTGCTCTTCCTCCCCCACCTTCGCTTTCTTCTCCTCAAGCTTATTTCTACGCCGCAGCCCCCTCTCCTTTTTGCTCTTCTTTGCACCCCGTGGGCCCATGAGGTCTGATCTCTTGCCCGTGCCTTTCCCCCTGCCCTTTGAGGTGCCTGGGGGATGCTGCTGCCCACTGGAGGCCTGCTTATCTTCCTCCATCAGCTTCCTCTTGGCACGCACAGTCTCTCCTCCCTCTGTGGTGGTGTGAGCCAGTCCAGCCTTCAACGCATCTGGAGAGGAAGCTGTGCCACTGGAGCAGGCCTGCTCCCTGCGAGGAATCTTGCTGGGTGGGGATTGCAAGCTGCTGCTGGGCAAGACTGGGAGAACTGGAGAAAGAGTGGGAAGGGTGACCTGAGAATCCCTGGATCCCTGCGGGCCTTGCTCAGCATACAGGGGATCCCCAGCTGCCTCCACAGCTGGTGCTGCCTCACTGGTGCTGATCTCCACCAGACTGGTGCTGCTGTAGGGGCGGAGCAGGGAGGGAGAGGAGGTCTGCACTGGCTCTCCCTGGGGCAAGCCCTCAGGAGAGCCCTGGCTACACACTTCCAACAGGTCAGTGGTGTTGCTGTCAGCAGCCACATCTTTCTGGGTCTTCAGGGAAGGGTCAGCTTGAAAGCTCTTCTCTAGTAAAAGGAAAAGCATTGTCAGTTTGAGCAGGGGGCTGGTGGTGGGACCTGCTCTGACACAGGAAGAGTGTCAGGGCTGGAATGATGCGGGTCCAGAGCTGTGGGAACACCACAGCACTGCTTTAAATCAAGCCAGCATCCAGGGTGAGCTACACCCATTGCCAGGAAGGCAGGCTGGATGCCCTGAGACATGGGGGACTCACCATCTGAGGAGCTTGGGGTCAAAGACAACAAGGGCATCCTGTTCCAGGGGTTGTCCAGGGATCCATCTGACCTATCCGAAAAGGTGGGTGATGCAGCACCTGCAGTGAAGAAACTGGAGTGTTGATTTTGGCAAACAAAGCAGCTGCCCATTCCCTGTGGGTCCCCTGTGCACAAGGTCTCAGAGAGACACAGTCCTTGAGGGGAGCTCTGCAGCCCTTTCCAGCCCAAAATGTGGTGTATTCCAGTGAGTCCCTTTCCAAGATCTCATACAGCAGGCAATGGAGAGGCAGACACTGCCCAGAGAGCAGGCAAGTATGGAGAAGGCCTTTTCCTACACCCTGAACTATCCAGGACAGTTCCTCCCTTCAGCTCCTCCTCTACATGGAGCTTCTGCAGGTAATCCTGCAGCAAAGTCTGGTGACACCAAGCCAAGTAAGGTGACACAAACCCATCCTGGTGCTGAGCCAGAGCCAATGAGGAGCCCATACCAGGGCAGGAGACTCATGCTCAGTGATGGCATCAAAATGACTTCCTGTGCTCCCAGTACAACCAACCAAAGCTGCAGCTTCAAGAAGCTGGAGGATTGGGACCCGTCCCTGCCTGTTCAAGGTCTCCCAAAGACCTGGCCACACCAGTACCTCCTCCACTCAATCCAAGGAGATGGGCTGAGTCAACTGTAGAGGAAACTAAAGGCTGGATGGGATCTGGAGCATTCATAGGAGGCCATGAGGATGATCCAAGGGCTGGAGAACCTCTGCTATGGAGACAGGCTGAGAGAGTTGGGGTTATTCAGCTTCGAGAATAGAAAGCTCCAGGAGACCTTAGAAAACCTTCCAATATCTAAAGAGGCTTCAAGAGAGCTGAAGAAGGCCTTCAGACATGGTCATGGAACACCAGGACAGAAGGCAGGGTTAGATTAGATATATGTAAGAAATTCTTCCCCCTGTGAATGTGGGGAGGCACTGGCACAGGTTGCCCAGTGAAGCTGTGGCTACCCCAGCCCTGGAAGTGTTCAAGGCTAAGTTGGACAGGGCTTGAAGCAAAACTGGTCTAATGGAATGTGTGCTCATGGCAGGGATTGGGGCTAGACAGTTTTTAAGGTACTTTCCAACACAAATCATTCTAGGATCTGGAGATTCTGCTACTCACAGCTGCTTAGGGATACAAGACTCAGGTCTTCTAGCACTGTCCTGTCATCACTACTCTTTCCAGGAGCTGCTTGGCTGTAATCTGCAATGAAAGGAGCATTGTTGGTCTTACCTCCAGCATGAGGCACACCCAGAGCAAAGGAGGTATTCTCCCCACCCTAGGGAGCCCCACATTTCACATGCTTGTGTGCTGTACTGCCTACCTGTGTACCCTGCAGATGTTGCCTCAGAAGAATCACAAACAACTGCCTCCTCCTCAGGAGGAATCACCAGGGCTCTGACTGGGACCATGAAAACGTCCTCACCCTGCTGGAATGAAACACACGTCAGGGTTTCTGCTGGGCAGTCCCTCTCCAGATGCAAGAGTCCAACTGTCAACCCAACACCATCTCCCTCCCTAGCAAACCTCCAGCTCTGCCCACTGTCCTTCCCCTTCCTTCTGCCACCCAGCAGAGCACCCCAAGCTGCCACAGCCCTCTCTCACGTGGTCCCAGCAGACTGACTGACCTCCTTCTTGCGCTCTGCCTCCCACGGGGTGATGGGAACCTCGTCCTCCACTGTCACTGGCTTCTCCTTTGATTTCCATAAATCCAAGCATTCCTCGGCATTTTCCTTCAAAATCTCCAGTTGGTTCTGTCCAATGGCATCAATCAGCTGAGAGACAGAGGGCTCTGGAGCAAGAACACACAGACACCAGTGGAGGAGACAGCTGAACTCAGGCAAGCCTCACTTGCAAACACTTTAACCCTGCTGCATGACTTGGTGACTGTCATGACACTGGAACCTGTGGGAACACCTAAAATTCTGCATTTCCTTTGCTCCTAGAAACTATCTTTCCTTTCTTCATACATCCTGGACCAGCAGCACTAGCACAGGCATGCAATGTCCTGCATTAATGCTGCTTTAGCTGTCAGCATTATCTCTTCCTGCTTTGGGCTTAGCAACACTTTTGAGATCTGACCAGGTTTGTGCTACCTCTGCCTAACACGGACCAAGCTGAGGAAAACCAGGGACCCCCAGGCAGTCAGAGCATTGCATGACCCCCACAACCCTTTACCTGAGCTGGGAGCATTCCTCACAGCAAGGTTCCTCCTGTAATGACCAAGAATACAAAGCCAGGTTAGGGCTGGGACATACGCAGCTCTTGGTCACAGATCAAGCACCCTGGATTGGAAGCAGCAGCTTGTGAAAGTAGTGGATCCCCCAATGGGTGCTGATCTGGCCATGGGCCACATGCACAATGTGCTAGGAATAACCATCAGAGAGCCTCACCCCTGGAGATGGACTGATGGAAGGCCCTGAGGATCTCCAGTATTGGATCTCCAAGGATGAAGAATGAGCTGTGCAGGGCTCACCCACGCAGCTGTGCTGCCCACCATGGCAGGAACAAGCTCCCCACAGGTGTTTCCTTCTAGCTCAGAGGAAGAGGCTGGCAATGTGCCACCACAATTTCATTTTTCATGGTCTACTCAACCCTGCCATGTTCCAGGGCAAGAAGTCACACAGGTTAACCAGGAGCTGCCACAACCTGTGCCAGCCCTTGCCAGTCTGCTCTAACCCCAGTCTGAGGTTGCACACTCTCATCAGGGTGTCTGGATACATCCCTCAGCCCCATACTTACAGCCAGAGCTCCTTTATCTTCTGCACCACAGAGGGCTCCTGGTTCCTGTAGCAAGAGAGAAGCCAATTACTGATTCCATCCAAATCCCCATCTCCCTTCTCCCTCGCCTTGGAGACAATCCCTTTTTCAAAAGGGATTGCCACAAGCAGATCACATCAGAACTTCCAGGTGAGCACTGCTGTGGGGAAGATGAAGTCCCCCTGAGCGCAGCCCCCACCCACCCATCCCATGGCCATACCCATCAGATGATTCCATCTTCTGCCTCTGCATAGGCAGCACGATGAACTGCTGGGCCGTGAGGTAAAACTCGCAGTCCTCCTGTGGGGAGGACAGAGCCTGTAAGGCACCTCTGAGTCCCACCTCTGCCCTGCCTTCCCTGGGGCCAGCCAGCACTCCCACACCCACCCCAGCTCTGCCACCAACCCTCCAGTCTAAGAGAAGGTCCCCTCAGAAAGGACAACCCCTCTCCAAAGGGGAGTTTGTATTGTCCTGTGTCAGCTGATGGCTCTGCAAGAGCCACAGGCCGGGGGGGCCAGCCCAGGGGGGCCTGTAGGGACACCTCTGAACCCCTGCAAGGGGACAGTGGGCTGCTCTGCCACCAGCCCATGCAGGCCCTCTGCAGCTGCCCAACAGGCAGAGGTGACAGCCAGGTGACCCTGGGAAAGATGCACTCCATCCCCAGCGAGGGCTCATCCCTGCCCAGGTCACCTGCCACAGACTCCACAGGAGCTGCAGATGAAAATGAAAGGCCACCCATCACCTGCCTTCAGCTCCTGAGAGCAGCTGGAAGCAGGCAAGAGTGCAGGAAGCACAGCAAGGCAATGGAACAGGCTGCTTCCACTGCTCAGAGCACTTACCAGCCTGGCCTCGTCCTGAAAACACACCGTGTACTTCTGCAGCACGATAATTCTGCAATTAAGGCTGGCAAGCCTGAACTGCAGGTGGGCACTGGAAAAGGAGCAGAGCAGGAATGCCTTGAAGAACAGAGCCAGACCCCCCCAACACACAGTGGGGCTCCCACAAGAGCTCTGCCAACCACACCAGGGCATTCTGGAACATGTTTCAGCATGAGCAGCAGGTACCAAGGGGTCTTTATTCCTTAGTAATTCCTGCCTAAGAGCAGCTTCATCCTGCTGCTTATCCTTGGCTCTGCTACCAGCACCCCAACAGTTTAAGAGTGTCCAAATTGGGAAATGGGAGGAAAGCACCGAAGGAGCAGCCCAGGCTACCATGGTTAATGCTCTGGCTTCTTCCACAAGACCCAAGGGCTCTACAGTCCTTTCTAATGGCATCACAGCTTCTGCTATGGATCCCTGCCCATCCCAACCAGCAGACACCAGAGCAAGGGCATTCCAGCTTTCTTCTCTTAGCAGCTCTTTCACACCAACTTCCCACCCCGAGGTTGCTTTAGCTTAACACAACCTGAAACAAGACCAGGCAGGAGCCCCAGCTCCTGACAGCAGCTGTGGAGAACTGCTGTCCCAGCCATGCCAAGTCACGGTGGAACCCACTTTTCCTCTGCCTGCAGAGCTTCGGATGTAATGACCACACGGATGTAACAGGATCCATCAGAGACCTGCACCACAGCATCCTGGAGGACCCCAGGCTGGCCAGGAGCAGCTGAGTCACTCAAGATCTGTCAAGAGATTGGAGGGAGGAAAAAAATAACTCTTATTTGTAGACCTGGAACAAGCTTCACAGGAAGGTGGTCACGACACCAAGCTTTTTCTCCTCAAAAAAAAAAAAAAAAAAAATTAAAATCAGAGACATTGAGGAAGAGTTGCACATCCACAGCCACCAAACTGGCAACCACTGTGCATCTCCAAGAGTTTAGATTTCAAAGGCTGCTGGAGCACTTTGGGACAGTCCCTCTGGGTACCTACCTGCACCACCTGCCCAGCCAGGAAATTCTCATGCTCAACCGGTTGCTCGTAATTCACCAAGAGGTCAGCAATCCACGGCTCCAGGACGTAGAGTTTGGGAGAAGCCACATTCTTGTCCACACACAGAAGACTACATGAGAAGAGACAAGATACCAAGCCATAAGCAGTGCTCCATCACCCTGGGAAGGGTTTTGCACCCCAAGCACAGCCACAAACCCAGGAGACTGCTCAAATCCACCCAAGTGCACCCACTTCTCTGCAAGGACCCATCCCAAGGGCATTGCTCTGAGGAAGCCACGCTGCTGGGGGCACACAGGTCCTGCTGCATCCTGCTCGGACAGTGGAGGGGGACACTCATAGTTCTGGAGTGTGTCCGGGTTTCTGCAAGTCTCCCAGACAGAACAGGACACTGATTTCTACCTCTTTCCATATTGTTCATTATCACCCAATAACTATTTTCCTGGAACCAAGTCTTAACTATAACTGCCTGAACTGTGAAAGGGAGAAGAATTGGGGAGAGGCAGGGGCTGGGGACAGGCGGGGCTGGGACAGACGCGCTTGGGGACAGGCAGGGGATGAGGGCAGGCAGGGGATGAGGACAAGCAGGGGATGAGGACAGGCAGGGGATGAGGACAAGCAGGGGATGAGGACAGGCAGGGGATGAGGACAGGCAGGGGATGAGGACAGGCAGGGGATGAGGACAGGCAGGAGATGAGGACAGGCAGGAGATGAGGACAGGCAGGAGATGAGGACAGGCAGGAGATGAGGACAGGCAGGAGA
>WEIU01011028.1:868733-882872 GCA_013389925.1 Aegithalos caudatus | reverse complement strand
GCCCGGCCGGGGTCGGGCCGAGCTCCCGCCCATCCCCACCCAACCTTCACCTCACCCCAACGCCAATCCCCGTCCTAAAACCCCGCCCTAGCCCCGTGCCCAACCCCGGCGCTTTTCCTGGGCACGCGCGTCCCCTTCTAGAAGAGAAGGATCTGCGGAGATCTTGGAGGCGTTCCCAGTACCTGAAGGGGTTACAGGAGAACTGGAGAGGGATTTTGGACAATACCCTGGAGTGATAAGGAGCCCCAGATAGGAGGAATGGCTTCAAACTGATAAAAAGGCAGGTTTAAATTAGACGTGAAGAGGAAATTATTCCCTGATAGTGAGGTGAGTCACTGGCACAGGTTGCCTAGGGAAGCTGAGGCTGCCCCATCCCTGGAAATGTTCAAAGCCAGGTTGGGCGGGGCTCTCAGCACATGGCAGAGTATTGAAACAGGTCCCTTCCAACCCTAGGCATTCCAGGATTCCCCATGTTTTGGCCAACTCTCTAGTACGGTTTGCCATTCAGTGGTTCACACCATCCCTGGAACTCTACCTTGTTTTTATTTTCTTTTAGTTTTGACTCCACCTCCAGGTAATCCCAGGGTCTCCACAGATGGTTGCCCATGGGAAGAAGCATCCCGCCACAACAGCCTTGCCCATCCTTTGTCTCATCTTAACCAGCCACTTGGCCAAATCTGTCAAGCAACCTGGGAAATGTTCTGGCTGAAGGGATGGCAAATTCCTCCTTTCACCCGGTTCAGTTGTGACTTAGGGCAGTCAGTGCCTTTTCATCCCCATGCTAGAGGCTGTGGTTCCATCAGTGGAGTGATGCTGAGGGCAATGAAATGGCATGGCAAGATGGATGTAATTGTCACACTGTGTTTGTTTGCATGGCCAGGTTTTGGCAGGGGGGGTCTTTCAGGGGTAGCTTCTGTGGGAAGCTGCCAGGAGCCTCCTGCATGTCCATCAGAGCCAGCGCCAAACAGCTCCAGGACGGACGTGTAGCTGGCCAAGCCAAACCCTTCAGCCACGGTGGTAACTCTTCTGTGATAACATGTTTAAGAAGAAAACAAAAAAGTTACTGTGCAGATGTAATTGCAGCCAGAGAAGAGTGGAGTGAGAATATGTGAGGGGAATAGCTCTGCAGACACCAAGGTCAGTGCGGAAGGAGGGGGAGGAGGTGCTCCAGGCACTGGAGCTGAGATTCTCTTGCAGCCCCTGGTGCAGACCATGGTGAGGCAGCTGTCCCCCTGAAGCCCATAGAAGGCATGGAAATGCAGAGATCCATCTGTAGCCCCTGGAGGAGCCCATGCTGGAGCAAGTGGATACCTAAGAAGAAGCTGTGAACCCGTGGGAGACCCATGCTGGAGCAGGATCCTGGCAGGAACCTGCACATATGTGGAGAGAGGAGCCACGCTGAAGCAGGTTTCCTGGTAGGACTTGTGACCCCATGGAGGACCCTACCTGGAGCAAGCTGTGCCTGAAGGACTGCACACTTGGAAGAGCGATCCATGTTNAAGAGTGATCCATGTTGCAGCAGTTTGTGGAGAGCTGTTGCCCATGAGAAGCACTCACGTTGGAGAAGTTCATGGAGATTTGTCTCCTGTGGGAGGGACCCCATGCTGGAGCAGGGGAAGGACTCTAGCTCTTCTCCCTGAGTAGCAGCAGGGAACAGATGATGAACTGACTATAACCCCCATTCCGTGCCTCCCTGCCCTGCTGAGCAGGAACAGGTAGAGCTGGGAAGAAGGGAGTGGTGGAGGGAAGGTGTTTTTAAGATTTATTTTCCTTCTCATTATCCTGCTCTGATTTTGTTAGTATCAAATTCAGTTAATATCCCCAGTTTGGGTCTGTTTTCCCTGTGATGGTGTTTGGTGAGTGATCTCTCTCTCCTGGATCTTATCTCAACTCATGAACCTTTGTTACACTTTTTCTCTCCCCTGTCCATTTGCAGACGGAAGTGATAGAGTGGCTTTGGTGGATGCTGGGCATCCAGCCAGGGTCACCTCACCACACACACAGAAGAGTAGGCAGCAGAGTTTGCTCTTACAGACTAAAGCTGATTTATTTGAAAAGGCTGTATTTGGATGGAGGATCAGATCTCCTGAACATGAGAGCCCATCATTGTCCAGTTGCAAAGCAACTTGGAGCAGCATCTCCAGCTGGAGCAGGAGAGGTTCCACAAGCTTTTGCTCTCTTAGTCCTGCTCAATCACATCCCGTATAAGTGATTATTAATTACTTTAAACTATCTACACGACATCTCTGAATGTGTACATTCCACTGTTGAAAATGGTCTGTGCAGTTTGGGTGATGGTGCAGCAGGAACCCACTGGGGAGGCCATGGGATCATAGAATCATTTAGATTGGAAAAGATCCCTATGACCACCAAGTTCAATCCATCCATCATCCATCGGATGCCCAGAGCCTCCCTGCAGGGTGGGAACACATGGAAACATGCAGGTCATGGTTCCCCAATGACTTTAGGTGCAGCATGAGCTCCTGGGAGATGATCCTATGATTTGGTGATCCTCAGTCCTGTCCTGAAGCTCTGGAATCCACCAGTCACATGCATCCCTGGAAGTTCAGTCCTTCAATTGGTTCAGTCTCTACTGCAGGAAAGAGCTGGGGAGTGCCTGGACCACCCTGGGGCTGAATTTTCACCTGTAGTGCGTGTGCTTGGGCACAGCCCTGGCTCCAAGCCACACCAAAGTCACACCCAGGGGCAAAAGTGAATTTTATCATAGGATCACAGAGCCATAGTTTGGGCTGGAAGGGACGTGAAAGTCCATCTAGTTCCAACCCCCCTGCACAAGTAGGGACACCTTACACTAGACCAGGTTGCTCAGAAGCCCATGCAGCCTGTCCATGAACACTTCCAGGGATGGGGCAAGGATTATCCTTCTATCACACTTAAATATTATAGGTGCTGTTAGAGCAGACTCTGAGGAAAGGGGTCACTCTGGTCAGCCCTGGAGGGTTTTTTGGAGGGTTTCTAGGTTTCTCAGCCTGTTCTTGTGGCCAAGGAACACTTGTCTGTCCTAGCTGCTCTATCCTGAAGTCCTCTAGGGACATTCACCTGTCCTGACTGCTCCATCCCCAACCCTGGCTTTGGCATTGCACAGACTAAGGCCAACAAACTGCACTGTGCAGAGTCATTGAGTTCAGCCTCGCCTGCCTGACCTTGGGTGAGGGGAGGGACAGGCCTGGGATCCCAAGAGGGAGGGAGGTAGTGGGAGAGTGTCACAGTGCAAGGACAGGGATAGTGCTGGCCCTGAAAACCAAAAGGCTCAGGTTTTGTAGAGCAGGGAAGGTACATAAAGCAGCGCTCCAGACACCCAGCTCAGGGCATTCCCTGCCTGGGCAGGACACTTGGCTCCCTTTGCGTCATTCCACAGCCATCAGGAAAAGTGGATCATGGGTATGGACCAGAGCCAAGAGATTGAGGTGCACGCAGAGAATTTCCGAGAGCCACGAGCTGCTGCAAGTCCTCACGGGAAGACACGAGATAACCAAGTAGCAAAAGGCACCGGCAGAGTCCAGGCGAGAGCAGTGCAGCCACAGGCAGAGCAGCATGGCAGGGCTCCACGTCCGCTCCGTGCTGGTGACTGGGGCCAACCGAGGCATCGGCCTGGGGCTCATCCAGCATTTCCTGAAGATGCCAAAACCACCACAGTGGATCTTTGCAGGCTGTCGGGACCCCAAGGGACAGAGAGCTCAGGTGAGGCTGGGCAGAGGGAGACTGGATCAGGAATGGTGTTTGCAAGGGGTCAGCTGGCTTGGGTCACCACAGGACCAGTTGTGCATGGGATATGTGGAGGAAAGGATGGCATGTATAGAAGGTACAAAGCCCCATGAATCGTGGCAGCTTGAGCAGGTGTTGGACACAAAGTGGTGCAGGGACAGAGATGGAGTGGCATGGACTTTGCCTGGGAAAGGCTGAGCCTCTGCACAGCTCCTCCAGCCTCTCCATGCCTACACGGTGCCCCTTCTTTCAGGAGTTACAGAATTTGGCTTCCAAGCACCCCAACATCATCATCATCCCGCTCGGTAGGTGCCCCGAGGTGGGGATCCTTTGCCCCAGTTCTTCTGGCAAGTGCCCAGGCTGGGCACGCCCTGGGAGCCCCGTGCTGGGAGGGAGCTGTGCCAAAGGGCTGGTGCCTGCAGGGGCATCAGGCATTGCCACCTCTGGGGGCACAGAGGGGACTCCACCACGGGGACACAGCCTCTGACCTCCCCTGTGTCGGCCCTGCAGAAGTTGCCAACCCTGCCAGCATCAAGGCAGCTGCAGCCAAGGTTGGGGAGCACCTGGGGAGCTCTGGGCTGAACCTCCTCATCAACAATGCTGGATTTCTGGATCTGAAGACACTTGATAAAGAGACACCGGAGAACATGATAGAGACTTACACCACCAACACAATTGGACCCTTGCTGATGGGCCAGGTGAGACCTTTACCCAATTTGGGCTGTCCTGGGGGAGCATGAAGGGCCAGAGGGAGGGGATCCTGCCTCCACTCTGGTTAGCAATGGGCTCTCAGTTGATGAGAAGCTTGTGGAGCCATGGGCTGGAGCTCAGGAGCTGGAGCCTGGCAGGAAAGAGGAGGGAAGATGCCCTGGTGCTGGTGTCAATGTTCCCCACTGTGGAAGGAGCTTCTCCCCTACCCTGTGCCCTGTGCCATGTGTGCTCCTGTCCCCTCTGTCTCCTCACAGGCATTCCTGCCCTTGCTGAAGAAGGCTGCCCAGGGGAGCCCAGGCCCAGGGCTGAGCTGCAGCAAGGCTGCATTGGTCAATATATCCAGCATTGGCGGCTCCATGACTTGTTGCTTTGGTTGGGAACTGATGCAAGGCACCTCCTACCGCTGCAGCAAGGTACTGTCACACCTTTGCTTGCCCTGCTCAGCTTTGGATCCCCTTGCAGCCCCCCTTCCCCTCCCACCACCATCCTCTCCCTGTCTCCCCACAGGCTGCTCTGAACATGCTGAGCAAGTGCCAGTCCCTGGAGTACAAGGAGCACGGCATCCTCTGCGTCGCTCTCCACCCCGGCTGGGTGCAAACCGACATGGGCAACGCTCCCGGACACCCGGTAGGAATTCCAGCAGGGTGGGGCCATCAGAGCTGTTGGGCTGATTTTCCATGGGTGGGAGTTGCTGTCCTGAGCCCCTGCCCATGGCTTCCCTGCCTGCCCAGTCGCTGCTGCGGCAGCTCCCCCTGTCCTGCTCCTGGGTGCTGGCTGTCCCCATCCCCTCGGTTCTTGTCTCAGTCACTCCCTCTCAGGTTTTCCCTGTCCCCTGCAGCAGCTTTTTCCCCTGGCTCCAGCTGCTCCAGGGCCCTCAGCCAGGCCTTGGGCACCAGCTGCATCTCCCCCTCTGCCCCACAGCCCCCTGTGACAGTGGATGACAGCGTGCAAGGGATTCTGAAGGTCCTCTCCTCCCTCTCGGAGAAGGAGACCGGCACCTTCCTGGACTGGGAAGGGAAGGTTGTACCCTGGTGAGACAGCACTTCAGGATCCTGGCAGCCAGGAGGGACCCTGTGCCACCGCTCCCACCTGTCCCACATCCTCAATAAATTCCTGCCAAGAGCTTCTGTTGTGCATTGCTAGCTCGTGTGATGGCCTCTTCCCAGATATCCCACTCCTCATCCCAGGATGCAGTGGTGCCCTCGACTCACAGCTGTCACTGGCATCTCCATGAGTGTCCCATGGCACCGTGACTGCCCTCTGGAGTCCTCCCCTCTAGGAGGCACTGGAGAAGCTGGAGCAGGGCCCCTCTCCTGAGAGGAGAGAGATCTTCCAAGCCCCTGCAGGACTGGCTTTCCCCTGCCCAGGCTGAGCTGCCTGAGGGGCTGGGGGTCACAGGGAGCAGCTGTCCTCTCCCCTCAGCTGGGGATGCCCGCTCACAGGTGGGACAGAGGGACACACAGCGCTCGGGCAGAGCACAGGGATCCTGCCCCGGGCTCGGACAGGGGGGTTTGCAACTGGAGACAGAGCAGAGATATCAGCTGCCAGAGTTTACAGGGGTGGGGGGTACAGAGGGACCACAGAGAACACAGGGCAGGGGAAAGGAGAGAGAGGCTGTTTCCCAAGCCGATTCCCTCTCCCCAGCAGTGTGGGGAGAGCTGAGGCTGAGTGGGGTGACCATGCAGAGTGGTGAGCCAGCAAGCAGAGGCTGCAGCATGGGCAGGAGGTGCCATCCGTTTATCCATCACCAGGGCAGGCTGTTCCCTTCCCAGTCGAGGAAGGCTCCAGAGGTGTCCTGTGAGAGGCTGGCCAGCACGGTCAGGATGCCCCTCACGCTGTGCTCCACTGTCAGTGGTGCCTGCAGAAAAGGACAATGGGCTGTAACAGAGAGCAGCTCCTGGGGAGGGTGCATACCCTGGGAAGGGAGCAGCATCCATGCTGTTCATCGGGATATTTTTCCTTATTGCCACACCTCTGTTTTCCAGGCTGGGTTGGGGAGACAGGGCTGGCTATCCCACATAGTCAGTATGTTGCAGCTTGCTGCCTGCTCTGCTCCAGAAGATAGTCCTGGCAGCCCAGAGCATCACAAAAGATCCCCCAAGTGCCCCTGCCCTCCCCAAGACATGGGAATTCAGTGGGGGTCCTGCTGACCCTCCCCTGCACAGCCCAGTACCTCCTCTGTGCCCATGTCAGTCTTCACCCAGCCAGGATGGATGGCCATGCACAAGATCCCCTTGTCCTGGAGTTCTGCAGCCAAGCACCTCGTCACCATGTTCTGGGCAGCCTGGAAGAGGCACAGCCCTGCCAGCACAACCCGGGGAGTGGGTGGGCAGGAGAGGAGACATTTCCCAGCCACAAAATGTCTGTGGAGGTGGGAAATGGGACTTGGTCCTGGGACAAAGCATCAGCATGATCTGCTGGAAAGGCTCAGTCCTGGCTGCTGCTGTCCCAGTCTCTGTGCTTCTGCCTGGGAGAACCAGGCAGGGGTGGGTGGCTGGGGCAGAGGGTGACCCATGGGCTCCCTCCCCTCCATGTGCACCGTGCCTGGGACAGCATCTCCAGCACCTCCCCTGTCACCTCACCTTGCTGGCCCGGTATGGGTACATGGGGGCCTCTGGCACCCTGAGGCACAGCCCAATGGAGCCCAGTTTGGTGGAGATGTTGATGACAGCGGCCCTGCTGCAGCTCAGACCCTCCTTCCCTGCGCCCTTTGCCGCCTGCTCCAGGAGCGGCAGAAATTCCTGATGCAAAGACACCAACACTGCATTAACTTGCAACAGAACCCCAATTTGAGGACCATCCTGGAGGGCTCTGTTAGAGACTGTGGAAAAGCAGCTAGACAGACACTCCTGGCAGAAGTGCAGGGGATGGGGAAGATGCCCCAATGTGGGGACAGGCTCCAGCCTTTCCCCTCCCCAGGAAAGGGGTGAGCCAGCACAGTGAGCCTGGTGCAGGCAGGCGCTCCAGGTGGGAAAGAACTAAACACGGGGGATGCTGGGCTGGGCTAAGCTGCTGAGCTCCTCTGGGTAGGCAGGGGAGATCCATGGAGGTGACCTTATTCCCATCAAGGAACATCTTCCCAAGGGGTCTGAACCCCAAAAGGTCCAGACATACCTTGACAACCTGGAGTGGCCCCACCACGTTGGTGGCAAACACGTCGAGCATCTCCTGTGAGTCCAGAGAGCGCAGTGTGGCGTGGGAGCTGATGCCTGCATTGTTGATGAGCAGGTTCAAGCCCTGGTCCTTCAGATGGTACCCCACAGCCTGCATGGCCCCTCGGATGCTGGGCAAATTCACTGTGTCTGCCAGGGAAAAAGGAAAGTGAAGGATAGCTCTGATGGGCCACACAGCACCCACTGGAAATTGTGCTGTAGGTGGAACCAGCACTTCTTATCCAGAAAGGATGCAGCAGGTTTAGCAGATTAAACACATTGGAAGGAGTAGCAGTTTGTCCTCACCTCTTGGTTTTCTAGCCTCAGTTGAATTAAATCTTAATTCAAGTAATTTTAGGTCATGTGGGTGTTACTGGTAGGAAAAACTTGTCTGTATTTGCTTTCTGTATTTAAGGAATTTATGATCATACAAGGGATATTTGGTCCTTGCACACTGAGACTCCCAGGTTTATTTCCACAGGGAGCCATTTTTTTGCTTCATGCTGTTACCCATAAGGTTTTGCAGCTGACAGATGAACTGAGGTGAGTACAAGTAATAAAAGATTTGGGATGTAACCTGCAGTATTTGGTTGTAGGCTCTGAATCTGAACTTCCCTATCCCTACTGACCAATCTGTGAGGACAACCCCTCTCAAGCAACAAGGCACAACTGAAATTGGGCTAACAAGGATACACATCCCCTGTGCCTTCCCTTTGCTTAAACTCTGGTATAGCTTTTGAAATGTTGCCGTGCTTTAATTGCAGGATTTTTCTGATTTAGGCAATAAAACTGGTGGTTTTTTTAAGTTTGTGTCCAGCTGTCAGGGTTGCTTGTTAAGATTTACATCCTGTCCTGGATACTCACCAGCTGAAGTGGACATTGTTTGTTTAAAAGGGCCATGTAAATACCTTCAGAATGTGAAATGGGCTGGTTAGGCCAATACTGAACTTTATATATTGCCTTTTAATACCTCAGGTATACCACAGAGCCCTTAAAACCATGAATATTTATGTGTATGGGCAGGTTGGAGTGTGCCCTTGTTCCCATGCACATTTCCGTGCCTGATTTTGCAGATGCCAATGTGATGAGCCTGGGGGAATGGGAGACTGCAGGGCTAGATTCCTTTATTTTTTTTTATTTTTTTTGCAACACTTTGGCCCCTGATCTGTGTTTCTGTTCTCATGCTTAGAAAAGAGTGACTTAGCAAAGCTTTCCAAAGCTGAAGATTTCTTTCTGGGAACATTTTGTACACTGATGGAAAAAAAAAAAAAATTCCTGGCATCTTTAACTAGTCTGATGTCTTTATGGTGGTAAGCAAATATGTGAGTGTCATGGGACTCATTGCTACCTTGCATTGTGCAGCACAGACCTTTGTAGAGGTGTCCTGAAAACATGAGGGGAATACCATGGGATAATCTGCTGTGGGGCTGCTGTGAGGGGAAGGAGCCTTGGGATTTGAGAGGCAGGACAAATCACAGAGTGCTTTGGAGTTACTTTCTTGGATAACAATGGGATGAAGTTCAAAGTTCTGTCATTCCACCACATGTGAGGGATCTTTTGGTCACCTGGTGAATGATTAACTGCTCTGTTTGGATTAGCTGAGTCATTACTACAAGGCATGTGGGACCTGCACATTTTAAGTTCTTAACCCCCAAATTTGCTGAAATAACAAACTCTTGTCTCCGTGGAAGAAATAAGGTTGGGAAAGAAAGAGAGAGAATGCAAAGAAGTGACAGATCTTACATATTTTTGAGGTTTTTTTTAACTTTTCTTTCTGAAAATCCATGTCTGTTACTGGTTTGAAGACAATCCTTCCTTTTTATGGAGCAAGAGAGCTTGAAGTAGCTTCTCTTTAAAAAAAAATCTTGTTGCTGTTGATATTTAAGAGCTCTTAAACTTATTTTGGAACTTAATTGACAGTCTGGGGCTTGGGGTGTATGTTTTTAGTAAAGATTGTTCATGTAGTGGTCAGTCCCCTGAGATGTCCTTTTTATGTTGGCCATGCTCTTCCCATCAGGTACTGCCAGTTGGGGCTCACGGCTCATTTATTTTTTATTACAGAAAATGTGTTTTACTTTAAAAATCTACTTAATAACAAAAGAGAAATTTGCTGCCTCTTTGTAGTAAAGCCTGAATTCAAGAATGTCTTATTTTCAAAGAAATATTTAAAAACCTGAACTTAAACTGAAGTTACTTGAACTTTGCAGGTGCTTTTAAACAAATAAATAGGTAGGCAGGTAGGTACTGATATGGCACAGTCTTGATTCAGTTTTCTTATTATTGGCACCAATTAAATACAAGTATTTAGAAGCTCTGGCTGCTTCCCACCTCACTTATTACAGCAATGGCAATACTAGAGCAGGCACTTTCCCAAAACATTTATTTTGGATTTGAATTTTTTTTAGTTCTTTGTTAATAAAAGCAGCCCCCACTCTCTCAGACACAGGGGAACACAGGAAATCTCTGCTCCTCAAGACATATGCTCAGCTGGCTTATCTCCCCACTCTTCACCCAAACACTGTCCTCTCCAGTGAGACCCTGTCCCTGCCCAGCACCCTGGAAGCTTCTTTCCTGTCAATACTACAACTTTGCCTACTCCAAATGCCAGCCTGGCTGTTCTCCCTATGCTGTCTAGCTCTGTTTGCTGCCTTGTGCTTCTCGCAAATGCTATGGAAAAAGGTCACTGAGTTTGGCCCACATCCATAGAAGGAGGGAATGGCCAAGAGGACATCTCCCCAGTCCAGGCTCTGGACATCCCATGCCTCTGGGTCAGAGCATCAGCCTGGGATACCAGGCTGGGCAGATTTCCCATGTGTCATTTCTTAGCTTTTTTCTCCCTTTTTTTACGTGAAAGAAATACTGACCATGGCCACCACCAAGCAGATCCCAAACCAACCTTCCAACTTAGGAACCATCCAGGCAGTTACTGCACCTTTCCTTGCTTCACTTTGTGAATGCATGTGTCCCATCCCAAAATGTGGGCACTGTATTTAGCATCTTTGGGAAGAGACGTCATGCCTTTCCCATGAAACTTGCTCAGCTGAGGCGTCTGGATCCACCTCTGCCTCATCTGAAGCCAGTTTGACTGCTCCAGCCAGAGCACAGCTTAATTTGGGGGGAGAAGCTTGCCCAGGTGTGCATGGATCCCTCCCCATCTGGCAGGGCTAGAGCTTCCTGCAAAAGCTGACCCTGGTCCCACCTCTGAAGGCAGCACAGAGCTGGAAGCAATGTTGGGTGCAAGGAGAAAGGTTGCTCCATACCTAGCTGGACCAGTTTGATGCTGGAGTGCTGGGCAGCTAATTCTTGCAGGGCCTGGAAATAAAGTGATGGAGCAAGGCAGGAGGTTAGAAGCCACCAGCTGCATGGTTGGGTGTCCCACCCCTGCTCCCAGGTCACTGAACCAGGGTGGCTTTGCTTTCTTTGGGGAAAGAGCACAAGGCCATTCCCAGTGGATGGGGTAGGGCAGCAAGCCCACTGCCAGCAGGAGAATGGTGCTGCTGGCCTTAGGAACTGCCCCCCATCCTGAGTGATCCCAGCACAGAAAAGGGGCTGGCTGGCCATTGGCACAGCCAGGACTGATTGCTGAAGACACATCTGCCTCCCCAGCCACATCCCACCCAGCCACGTTGGGAGCTGCCTTATCCAGGGAGCTGGGGAGGTTATGGGACACCCGGAGCACTTTTGCCCCCACTCCTGGGCTACCCAGCCATGGCAGCAAGCCAACAGGGCTGCAGGGACTGCAGAACCCCACTGCCCACCTGGCTCCGCGCCATCCCATCCCCTGTGCCCGCACTGACCTTCCCTCTTGGACCCTTGGGATCACGGCAGGTGGCAAAGATGTGCTGGGGGGGCCGGGGGCTGGCGGCGAGCTGCCGCACGAGCTCCAGCCCGATGCCCCGGCTGGACCCTGTCACCAGGACGCTCCGAGCCAGCGCAGCCATGTCCCAGCCTCTGCGCCGGGCGGTGACACATGGCAGGGTTGCCGCCTGCTTGGCGTGAAGAGGAGCCCGGCACAGCCCAGGGTGTGGCTCTGGGCACCCACGGGGACTGGAACAGTGCCAGCACCTGGCCCCTCGCCTGCCCCACAAGGAGCCAAGGTCCCAGGAGGACCGAGGGCTCCCTGGCATTTGGCACATGGGGCTGCGTGTCACCTTGCATTGCTCAGATTCCCACCGCTATGCTCCTCTAACACCCCAGCTCCCGGAGTCTCTGTAACAGCAGAAGGATCCACCTCTTCCACAGGCTTGGAAGAGCACTGCCAGGAAAAGAACAGGTTCAAATTCGGCTGTGGCTAGCAATCTTCTAGTTTGGGGGATGAGTTGGGGATGGTTGAATTCTTGGATGCTAATCCAAACCCCAGCCTGGGAAGCACAGGGAGTGCAGTTTGTACACTGCAAGTTCCACGCCTGCCAAAACTTCCCCCCAGAGCACCCAGAAGCCAGCAGAGAAGGACCCCCCACTTCCTGTAGCCTTGACCACCCACTGCTGGGGCTTCAAGCTCCCATCCATCACCTTCCTCCTTGCTGGAGGACAATGCTGGATGCTTATAAGCCCAAGAAGTGCCTGTAAAAGCAAGGCTTCTGCAACCCAGGCCAGCCTGAGGGCATGGATTTTACGGATGCAGAAGTGTTAGTAGAAGAAAAGAGCTGCCATGTAAAAAGCCTCAGCTAAAACAGAAGAATTGGGGCAACATGAATATGAGGTGGGGGAGGAAAAAAGTAGAGGAAAGTAGTGGGGGAGGGTCCATCCCATCTGGATGTGCCTTGTGGCACATACCTGTTGCTCAGTGTGACAGGGGGACAGAAGTCTCTATTCCCTGAGTAGCTGAGTGGTTCCACGTTTGGCAATCACCAAAGAAACACTTGGGAGATGGTGAAAGGCCCCCACATTTGGAAGATGAGCTTTCAGATCACACAGATCATGAAGGGGAAGAAGCAGTGATGTTTCCTTCCATGGTGGTGGACAGACTATGGCCCCCATGAGAGGTAAGCATGCTGGGTGTGGATTTGGATGGCATTGGAGTCGGACCTGCTGTAGCAGATGTTCTTGCAGGAGTAATCACCTGCACAAACAATTGCACTGCACAGACTTGCCTGCTCTGCCAGCAGCATCCAGAGCAGAGCTCCCATTAGGAACAGATTAGACTGGAGTTTCCTCTTTTCCTTCCAGGCTCCTCGGGAAGGAAACAACAGAAACAAGTGAAGAGGGCTGCAGGAACAGGCCAGTGCCAAGCAGGGGAGTGATGTTTGGAAAGAGCTGACTGATGGCAGCCAAAGACAGCAGCTGGCACACTCATGGCTCCAGAATCACAGCCCAGGGCCAGAAAGTATGCACCAGGGAAGAGATGAGACCAGGCAACAAGACCCCAATGCAATAGAGGCACCTGGGAACCATCCAGGCTAGAGAGGAACTGAGACAACTCTACTCCAAGCCCCATCAGGAGGAGCAGGATCAGCAATGACTTCGGAGTGAGTTGCCCAGGGCTTGAACCTGACCTCAAAACCCTCCAGGGACCCCGCAGACTTCCCAGTCCCCCTTTCAATGCTTGACTGTCCTAAAAGTGATTTTTTTTGTCAGTGTGGCACCTCCCCTGCATACATGCTGTGCCCCTTGGCCTGGGTCCACAAGGCCTTTCCCGTGAGCTCCATGACCAGAGCCATGCACTGACCCCTCCTGCATCTCATAGCCTTGACCTTAATCCCGCAGACCCCTGCAAAGACCCTGTAGCCATTACATCCCCCAGCAGGGCTTTGTTCACCGCTGCAGCACCCCCAGCCAGCTCCTGCTGTGCCACAGCCCCTGCCTGGCTCAGCCCCACAGCTCCCCGCTCCCTCCATGGGAGCAGGCAGCATCACTGTTGCAAAATGTGGAATGTGTCAGTCAGTATTATCTTAAGTCAGGCTGTTATTTGATGTAAAACCTTTGTATACTTTCAAGCCTAATCAGCAGGAAAGGAGACGCAATCACTGGAAGAGGCAGCAAGCAGCCAGCATCGCTCACTCAAGGACATTCTGGAACTAATAAGATATAGGGATTGCTAACTTGGCAAAATACTCCAGGTCAGTGTATCTTACAGTTAAACTTTGTTTATTGTAAGACTAAAAATCACAGATCAAAAAGACACTCCCCACTTGAAGACCCTTCCCCTGCGCATAAGTAGAAGTTAGCTGGGGTTCCATGATTTGTATGGAAGGTACTAGTCAATTCTAACAGAAGGGCTGTGCTTGGGAAGTTACTAACCCTGAATTTCTGTGTATAAATAATAGCATGTAAAGTCCCATGCGGTGTGCAGGAATACCACTGAGCACCCAGGCTGGGGCAGCTCTGAAATAAACAATGTCTCACTCGAGAGTTACACACGCAGGGAACGAACCTGAATTTTGGGGCAACATCCCGTGCCTGCAGGGCGGACACCCCTAAAATGGCGGGACCCGCTGAGGCTTCAGCTCACCCTCGTCACGTGGCCGCCGTGTCCCGCCATTGCATCAGCCGGGGGCGGGGCGCCGCGCGGGCTGGGTGGGGCCGGCAGAGGAGTGACAGCCCCCGTAAC
>WEIU01011028.1:852929-868695 GCA_013389925.1 Aegithalos caudatus | reverse complement strand
ATGCGGGCCCGCGGGGGGATGCCGGGCGGCCGGCGGCGCTGCCGGACACCGCTGTGCCCTCGCCCCTCGTCGGGCACTGGAGGGCGGGTGTGTCCGGGCTGAGGCTCTGATAGGCCCTGGGGCCTCTGCTGTGCCTGGTTCTCCCCATCTCGCGTCCTTCCCTCCTGCAGCATCGAGGTTGGACTCGATGATCTTAGAGGACTTTTCCAACCTAATTGATTCTATGCCGTGAATACTCCCTGGCCTTGCTCCTATGGTGAATTCCCGTCTCTCCGCGCCGCCGCAGGCTGCTGGGATCTCGCCTCCCTCCATGGATCCGCATTGCGCTGAGCTGTCAGAGACAGCCCCGTGTTCCCGTAGGACTCGGGTGGTGCTGCCCTCCAGGCTGTCACTTGCCTCTGGTGTGCGTGTGGGGATGTGGGTCCCCTCAGGAAGGCTTCCAGGCATCCCTGGAGCTGGCTCTGCTTTGAGCAGGGAGGGTGGACTAGGTTATATTCAGGAGTCATTTTCAAACTTGGCTGTTCTCTGATTTAGTCATTGAATTACAGAATTATTTGAATTGGAAGGTACCTTAAAGCCCACCTGGTTCTAACACCCCTGCCATTGGCAAGGGACACCTTCCACTACACAGTGCTGCTCCAAGCCCCATCCAAACTGGACTTGAACACTTTCAAGGATGGGGAAGCCACATCTTCTCTTGGCAGCCTATGCCAGGTCTTCACCACCCACTTAGGGAAGAATTTCTTCCTAATATCTAACCTAAATCTCTCCTTTTCCAGTTTAAAACTGTCCCCACCCCCCCTTGTCATATCATTATCTCCATGTAAAAAGTTGCTGTTTGTCATTTTTATAAGCCCCCTTAAATACTGGAAGGGTGTAATGATGTCTCCTAACTCTGCATTTAATCACCTTGAATGCTTTGCTGACTTGGCAAGTCCCTCTGTCCCCAGCAAGGCAAAGGGAACCTACTAAGTTTAGTATCCATGTGGACTTGATATTTTATAACTAAGTATTTTCAAAGAACAGGTAACATGAGGTAGAGCCCCAGAAATCAGGGAGTTTGGGGGAGAGGAAATTTCAGGTTGAGCCACCACTATTTGGGGCAGATTGATGGCTGAAGTGTCAGGGAGTACTTAACAATGTGGGGAGATCCTTTCAAGAGTTGGAGACAATGATCCTGATGTTCACCTTGAGCTGACAACACATCAGAGCGTTGTTTGTTCTTGTTTGTTCAGACTGTACCGAGGTTTTGCCACTTTCCTGCCACTTGCTTTGGACAGTGGCAACTTCCAGCTTCCAGATGGAGACCCCGCTCACTGCCAGCCAGATCCGGCAACGGTTCATTGACTTCTTCAAGGAAAACAAGCACACCTATGTGCACTCATCTTCTACAATCCCCCTGGATGACCCCACACTGCTCTTTGCCAATGCTGGTATGAATCAGGTAGGATTTCCACCTGGCACTGCAGTCCTACAAACATATCTTGGTGGAACCTCTGAAGCTGTTTGCAGAGCTGTTGGGAAAATTACTGTTTTCTCCACTGTCCTTCTGGTGACAGAGAGATGGTTGGTGTGTCCTCTGGAGTCCTCTGTGCTCTCACAAAATTGGCAGGAGCACTGGGAAAGGTTCCTGTGGTGAGAGCTCTGCCAGTCTCGTTTCCTTGACCCTTGGTACCACAGAGGCTCTGGCACAAATAACTAACGGTGTCTTTGAAAAGCATTTGAGAGTGCAAGTGCTCTGCTGCTGATCAGCACCCAGTTTGGTTTTTTTTGGCAGCTGGGAATCTGACAGCTTTCAGTCCTTTTGGAAGTCCTGGGGTTTGTTGGGATGTAGGAACACCTGTGTGTGTGCAAGTGCTGAGCTCTAGGCAGCCTCCTCATGGACAGGAGCAGCAGGTTTGTTTCTGAAAGGTGCTTTGGGTATGTTCAGACTAATGATATCATGACATAAAGGACACTGACTGCCTTGTTGTAAAGCAGGCAGGTTCTGAGTGCTTTTCTTAGTTTCTCAGCTTTTCTAGCAGTTCACTTGCCCTTTTTTCTCTCCTCACAGTTCAAACCCATTTTCCTCAATACCATTGACCCCTCACACCCGCTCGCTAAACTGAGCAGAGCCACCAACACTCAGAAGTGCATCCGAGCAGGGGGCAAGCACAACGACCTGGATGACGTGGGGAAAGATGTGTACCACCACACCTTCTTTGAGATGTTGGGGTCCTGGTCCTTTGGGGATTATTTCAAGGTAAAACAGTCTGGGTGAAGCTCTGAATCTCCTGCGCAGATTTATATGTCTCTGTAAACTCAGCAGAGCAGTTGCCAAGAGGAAAGAGAATATGTTGGCACAGAGATGCATGTGGCTCCTTTGGAATAAATTAGCTTGGAAGCTGCCCCAACCCTGCAGAATTATATGAGATTAATTACTTAAGGTTTACAAAGCTGATTAAATTAACTCTGCTAGTTTGGAGTCTTCAGGTAGAGATTTTAGTTGCTGTCCTGGAGATGTGGGGACTAACATGTGCTATGCAGTTATGACTGACCTTCAAACAGGAGTGATCATACAATAATGATTTCCTTTCCCAAGCTGCTTGCTAGTATAGTATTCAAAGTCAGAATTAAAAGGCAAATTAAAAAAAATCTAGAGGCAGTGAACATGCTAGGAGTTAGCTTGGCTGCATCAAGACAGTCATGTGACATGTTTCTTGTGCCCCCTTCACTGTGTGTGTTAATTTTTCTCTTTCTTATGTCAAAAGTCAGAAAGTTTTCAGATGCTGGTACCTACAGTAGCCAGTACTTTGGATGTTGAAGAGAAGCTGTCTTTGCATTCACTTGCTGACCTCATGTTTCCTTCTGCAGGAACTTGCTTGTAAACTGGCACTGGAACTTCTCACCAAGGAGTTTGGCATCCCTGCTGAAAGACTCTATGTCACTTACTTTGGTGGAAATGAGGCTGCAGGACTGCAACCAGACCTGGAGTGCAAGCAGATCTGGTTGGATTTGGGGTAAGGCCTTTCACTGAGGAAAGTGCATGTTTTGATAAGCAATAGTAATTTATTTGGCTTGGATATTAGGAAAAAATGCTTCACAGAACAGGCTGCTTAGAGCAATGGTGGAGTCACCACTCCTGGAGGAATTTTAAAGCTGTGTAGTTGTGGCACTTTGGGGCATGGTTTAGTGGTGAGTTTGGCAGTATTGGAGTAACAGTTGGACTGGATGACCTGAAAGGTCTTTTCCAACCTAAAAGTTTCTATGACTCAATGAAGGCCTATGTTATGTGGCAGAACACATATAACAGGAGACTTCAACAAAACTAAAGTGTCACAAATAACATTTGCAGGGTGGTGGAGGTTCCAAACCAGAGGGAAATACTGGTATTAGATAGAAGATACCGAGAGCCATGGTTTCAAAATCTCTTGTGTAAGTTTAAGAGTCCTGCTTGGTCAGGTGGATGGGATGTCCTGCCCAGTGTGCTGCCACTGACAGCATTTGAGAAGATCATGGAACAGTAGAATGGTTTGGTTTGGAAGGGACCTTACAGCTCAACTTGTTCCAAGCCCTGACCAACCTGGCCTTGAATACTTCCAGGGATGGGGCAGACACAGCTTCTCAGGGCAGCCTGTTCCACTGCCTCGCCATGCTTACAGGGAAGAATTTATTCATAATATATGATATGCATCTGCCCTCTGTTAGTTTAAAGGCCTTTTCCTATCACTCCATGCCCTCCTAAACAGTTCCTCTCTGGATCTCTTGTAGTCCCCTTTAGGTACTGAAAGGCCACAAGAAGGTAATTGCACAGCCTTCTCTTCTCCGTGCTGAGCAATCCAAATTCTCTCAGCCTTTTCTCATAGGAGAAGTTCTTCATCCTGTCAGTGTCTTCTTGCTGATGGCTTTACTGAGGTGGTGTGTAATTCTCTGTCTCCACCTGGGATGACTGCCAGGTGCCAGTGTTCACTTGATCCCCTCAGCAAGGATCCTGAGCATTAGGCTCTTGGATTGGTCTGTCTCAAGACACTAAGAATTCATCAGTACATCCAGGGAATTAGTGAGCTGTGGTTTCTCTGGCACAGCGTTTAGTTTGGGGAATTCTTTTAGTTTTAGTCTCTGTTATTCAATACATTTCTTCTTCCAGGCTGGCTGAGGGCAGGATTCTGCCTGGCAGTATGAAGGATAATTTCTGGGAAATGGGAGACACTGGCCCCTGTGGCCCTTGCAGCGAGATCCACTATGACCGGATCGGGGACAGAGATGCTTCACACCTGGTCAATCAGGATGACCCCAATGTCCTGGAGATCTGGAACCTGGTGTTCATACAGTTCAATAGGTGAGCCAGACCTGCTTCCAGCTTCCAGGTGAGCCAGGTTGCTCTAGCTCAGTTTGGGAGGCTGCTTGGGCTGTGTGTTCTTTCAACTGCCCGTGGCTTGCTTGCCATTCCCAGTTATCCAGCAGCTGAGTGCTCTGTGGTGCTCTGACCCCTTACCCCTTACTGGTACAGAAGGGGTTTGTCACTGCCTTTGGGACAAACAGAATATTTTCTCTGTTTATCTGCCAGGAGTTCAGTAGGGAACAACAAACTGTTGTCTGCTCTGGGTCTGAGTTGTTGCTGAGGGTCTTGTTAACTATATTTTGTCAAAGTTGTCCTTTGTGTGGCTTGTGTATGGGCCTGTGTCACAAATCTGATGGAACTGAATCTTACGGAGATGAAGAGAGAAATGGGTTTCCCCCTGCAGAACCTCCATCCGTAACATCTCACCTTTCTTTGGCAGGGAAGCTGATGGGACACTGAAACCCCTTCCTAAGAAAAGTATTGATACTGGGATGGGGCTGGAGAGGCTGGTCTCTGTGCTGCAGAACAAGATGTCCAACTATGACACTGACCTTTTCCTTCCTTACTTTGAAGCCATCCAAAAGGTATGAACAGAAGTCTGACTTAGGTGCTTCCATTCCTTGAATTCTTGGGGAGATATGTGGGTCTGGTTGGACAGGGTGGTCTCAGCTTTCCCAGCTGCTGTGAGCCTCCCACATTTGCACTTTGCTGAGGGTAGGAACCCAGACTGGCACAGTAATTCCTGCCCTGGGACATATTTGCAGGACAGTGAGTGGTGCAGCTTTCCCAGTTTCTGTGAACTGTCCTGATGGACACTCCTTGGTCCTCTCCTAGTGGGAGATACTCTGCAGTCCAACATGGCCAAGTGCCATCTTTTTGCCAAGTGCTAGAGAGCACATGGTACTGCTAACCCAGAATCAATTTGTCCTTCAGTCTCACACCTGGAACATGCTGATCTGTAGAAAATTCCCTTAGCCAGGAGTGCTTTGCCATAAACCATGACAGTCACTTGCAGTACCCGTGTGCTGTTGCTCCACTGTCCTGGGTGGAGCTCATGTTACCCATGCTGGGAGTTCTGTGCAGGTCCAAGCCTTTTTTTTCCTCTGTGGAGGAGGCAGAGCTTCCTGGGTGTAATCATGCTGGATAAAATGAAGGAAGAAGTGCCTAGGCTACTACTACCTCTAAGGAATGAAGTGCCAAGCTCCAGAGTTGGAATTGGAGAGCTGCCTTTTTTCAGTGCTAAGTCCACTGGCTAGACACAGCCTCTGTGTCCTTGTCTGCCTCCCTGCCGTGTGCTGGGAGCCTGGCTGAAGGGACTGTGCCCATGGCAGGAGGTTTGTACCATGTGCAAGCAGTGCATGGTTACAGCAGTATATCTTTCCCTAGGGTATGGATGAAACCATCCTAAAAGAGGAGAGCTGGGACCATCTCCTGTGGGACAGAATTTGAAAGATTTCTTGGCGGGGCAGGTTATGCCAGGTTGGAGTCCTTGAGCAAATGTGCAAAACAGATGATTTCCCTGTACTCTTTCCCTCTTCTTCTCTCTTGGGCTCCTAATGATGGGATAAATTGGATTTTCTTGAGAGCTTTTGGACATTGAAATGTGGACTGTGGCACCATGCAGAGCCCACAGCTCTGTGCCTCCCCTAGGTTCACTGAGTCCCCTCTTTCCAAGAAGAATATTCTCCTCTGTGGCTGTGGGCGGTGGGGTGGGCTTGGCTTCTGAGCCCTTCCCTGTAATTCTGCTGTGGTGCCACTGTCAGTAATTGTACCCACTGCCTTCTCCTCTGCAAAGGGCACAGGTGCCAGGCCGTACCTGGGGCAGGTCGGGGCCGAGGATGCTGATGGAATAGACATGGCCTACCGTGTGCTGGCTGACCATGCACGGACCATCACCCTGGCCCTCTCGGACGGGGGCAGGCCTGACAACACTGGCAGAGGGTAAGAAGGAGCTGCTGCATTGTCACCACTCCCATTCTCTTCTGCATGGTTTCCCTCAAGGCTCTGGGATCTCTTTGGATTCATCGTTAAAGCAGTGGGTAGCAGTGTTTGCTCGGGGTTTGCTAGATTTGCTGTAGTAAGGTTCACCCAAAAGGCCTTGATGCACAAGTCTGAAGGTTCTTGTGAGCACCATTGCTGCTCTGCCAGCCCCCAGATAAGATGGCTGTGGGCAGACAGGCACAAAGCCCAGCTTGGTGCAGTGTTGCTGTTGAAAAAGCAAGGAATTTTGGGCTGGGGAGCTGTGCTGCAGATGCCAGTGGACTCTATAAGCACACAGTAGGTCATGGAATTGAGGCCTAGCACCTTACCTGTGCCTTGCTGCTGCCATGGGCAGCATGAGGGATAATGAGAGGAGAAAACCCTGTGCTCTTGGTCCTGGGAGGGGGTGCTGGTAGCTGGATGCTGGTGGAGCCCCTGAGAACAACTCAGATGTGTAACATTTGCATGGGGGGCTCTGCTATTCCCTAGGTATGTGCTGAGGCGGATTCTCCGACGGGCTGTGCGCTACTCCCATGAGAAGCTCAATGCCCCCAAGGGTTTCTTTGCTACTCTGGTTGATGTGGTGGTGCAGTCACTGGTAAGTTTTCCTATTCCACTGTATCTGCTGAAGACTTCCTCTGCTGAGGTGTGCAGATCTCCATGTTGAAGGGCTCCTCCTCTTGGGTCTGCAGGGAGATGCCTTTCCTGAGCTGAAGAAGGACCCAGATATGGTAAAGGACATTATCAATGAAGAAGAGGATCAGTTCCTGAAAACACTGAGCAGAGGCCGTCGCATCCTGGACAGGAAGATCCAGAGCCTTGGGGACAGTAAAGTCATTCCTGGTAAGGCTGTGACTTCTGTCTGGATGCAGCAAAAGGCATTTATTATCTGAGATCACATAAGGGGAGTTGGGGGAAGGGAAAGGGTGGGAAAATTAGAGGTGGTGGAAGGTGATGGAGGGACAAAGCTGGAATCAGAAGACACCTCTTAGAGCTGAGCCACCCATCTCTCCTCTGGCCTGTGCTCACTTGCTCAGGTTTCTAGGCCGCCCAGACACACATCTCTGTGCTGTTGGGGGAAGTTCTTGGATGTTCACATTCTCCAGACCTATTCCCTGTCCTGCCATAGCTCAGAGCCGGTGGGGAAGCAGGGAAGGGAGCAGTGTCTCAGGGAACATGAGAGGTGACTGCTTTGCCCTTTCTCTGCAGGTGACACTGCCTGGCTGCTGTACGACACCTACGGATTCCCTGCAGATCTCACTGGGCTGATTGCAGAGGAGAAAGGCCTTGTTGTAGACATGGAGGGCTTTGAAGAAGAGCGGAGAAATGCTCAGGTGGGTAACAGCTCCAGGGGAAGCTAGTTTATGAGTGGGCAGGTAGAATTCCCTTCCTTGCAGTTTGCAGTTACGAGTTGCTCCTTTCTCACTGAGTCTGCTCACACCCCATATGCCCCATGGTTTGTCCTGTGGGATAAGCCAGGACAATTGCAGCTGCTGTGGGACATGTCTTTTCTGTACAGCTGGAGTTGGTTTTGCTCCCTAGCAGAGCCTGGAACCTTGAGCTCAGCCTTCAGACATAGTGGAGTGCTGGAAGCACCTCTGCTGTCCTGTTCTGGTTAGGGAAGTTGTTCCCTGTCCAAGGATCAGTATCTAGGCAGACCTGTACCTTGGTTGCATTTCCCAGTATGTTTGCTGCAGCAGCAGGGAGTGGCATTGACCAGCTGGGTACTTACCTTGTCCTTACTGGGCTCAGGCCCACTTGGTCTGCATGCTGGAACTGGCTGCTCTGAAGCCAGAAAAATTGGCACACTCCAGGTGCTGGCACACAGCTTCCCATGGCAGAGCTCTAAATCAGGGAGTGTTGAGGATGTGAGATGTGCAACTAGGCTGGCATGCATTGGTGTTTCTTAAACCTTGGTATTTGGCTGATCATTTCTCAAACCTTGTTCGTTGGCAGCTCAAATCCCAGGGCAAGGGTGCTGGAGGGGAGGATCTCCTCATGCTGGACATCTATGCCATCGAGGAGCTAAGAGCCCAAGGGCTGGAGGTGACAGATGACTCACCAAAATACAACTATGCTTCAGATCCCAGCGGTACCTATGGTATGAAAAAACCTTCTCACAGTCATGTTCTGCTCCTAAAGCTTCCCTGGCATGTACCTCTGGGCTCCCCTTTCCTGGGACATGGAGTTGGAAGTGGAAGCCTGTGCAGGTGGATAGCCTGCTTGTTACTAATTGAGCAGAGAAAGAGAACAGACTGTTCAGGGGCTACTGTACTGTTGTTGCCAAATTAAGGGAATTTCTGTTCCTGCAGCTTTATGTCTCCACACTCCTGTGTTGGTGTTTCTTAGCTGCTCCTTTTGCCAGTGCTGCAGGAGACTGCAGTTTCTGCTTGGCTTGTTGGAAGGTCCTTGGCTTCCTTGCTCTGGCTCTTCCCACTAGTTTTTTGATTCGATGGAGATTCAGGAGGCTGCAGCCATGTGTGCTGCTGACTTTTGCTGCATAGCTGTGGAAGGCAGTTACAGTCCCTGCCTTGAAGGGCACTAAATGAAATTTCCAACTAACTGTTGCCTTACTCCTCTCTCCTTATCCCCTGCAAATGTGTTAGCTGCCATGAGCTCCTGCAATAACTGGGAGCTGTTGCTGTGACATTCTGCTCCCACAAGGTGTCTACGAGGTTTTCCTGTTTTACTGACACTGCCTGTCATCCTGGTGGCAGATTTCGGGAGCCTTGTGGCCACAGTGAAAGCCATCCGCAGGGAGAAGAAGTTTGTGGAGGAGGTATCCACTGGCCAGGAATGTGGGATAGTGCTGGACCGGACCTGCTTCTACGCCGAGCAGGGTGGGCAGATCTATGACCAGGGCTACATGGTCAAGGATGACGACAGCAGGGAGGATGTGAGTTGGCCTGAGAGGCTTTTGCTAGACACAGTCTGACTGTGGGCCTGAGCAGAGGGGAGAAGGGGCCAAGCAAGCTCCAGCAATTTCCCGTCGCTGTCAGGTGTCACGCATTGCACAGGGTTCCTGTCTGGGGCTGCAGCATGGCATGGATGTGCTGGGGTTTTATTCCCCTTGCTCCCTAAGGAGCTCAGTTCTGTGTTGCTGTCACCAGAATGTGGGTGCCTGTGGCGGTGGTGCCAAGATGGGGAGCTCTTTCTGTGCCCTGTAGCTGTTCCCCACCTTAATTCAGTTCTCCGCTTTGCTGTGTGCTGTGCCTGGGGGCACTTAGCTTTCTCCAGCACACACACCACTTTGGCTCTCAGCTGGGACCTTCCCTTCTCTGGCTGGATGGTGTCTCCCCTGGGCCTCTCACCCTGCTCACATGGGGCATTTCCCTCTTTTTACAGAAAACGGAATTCACTGTGAAGAACGTTCAGGTCCGAGGAGGCTATGTGCTCCACATAGGAACTCTGTATGGGAGCTTGAAAGTAGGAGATCAGGTCCACCTGACTATTGATGAGGTGAGTTAAAACATGGTGTAACACATGGCTTGTCTCTTTCCTCTGGATTTTGTCTTGTTTCTTTTCATTGGTACCACTCTGAGGACTTTATGTTTGGGTCCTGCTCTCCCTGCAGCAGACGATCAAGCAGTGTCTGGCTGACTCCAAGTCACTCCTGCTTCACACCTGGCTTTCTCCTACCACGAGGCAGATAATGCCCAGCTGGCTCAGAGCCACTCTTGCTGGTTTTGCTGATCATAGGCAGAAACACATTTTGGGTCATGACTTGCAGGGAGAACATGTGTGGTGCCCCACTGTATGGGGGCAACAGCAAAGAGCCTTCCCCACTCCAAACATTGCTCCTGTGGGCTCACCTTGCTGGGTGAGAGCTGGGTTGAGCACAGTCAGCCTGATGCATTTCCCTTCCCAACAGAGGCAGCACCTTTGGAGGAAGAGGGAAGGTTTCCGTCTTGGAGTGCTTTTCCCTGCTGAGAAACAGAGATTAGTTATCTGTGTCCCAGTCTGTCCTTGGCCTCTTTCCACCCAGGCTCAACAAGAGAACTACCAGGAAAAAAAGCCAGACACAGATTTGGTGGGGCACTGTTCCTGTAGCTGAAGCTCCAAGCCAGCAAGCGTGATCAGTTGTTTCTGGTGTCCTGAGCTAGTTTAGGATTCTGTTGGAGCAGGGCACAAACCTCCCCTTGAGCTGCTGGAGGTGGTTGTGGCTCTGGGGCGTGGGCCCCCATCTGACAGTGGCTCTGTCCCTCAGGCCAGGCGGAGGCCGGTCATGAGCAACCACACGGGCACCCACATCCTGAACTTCGCGCTGCGCTCCGTGCTGGGGGAGGCTGACCAGAGGGGCTCCCTGGTGGCACCCGACAGGCTGCGCTTCGACTTCACGGCCAAGGGAGCCCTCTCCACCCAGGAAATCAAGAAAGTTGAAGGCATTGCCAACCAGATGATCGAGGAGTCAAAGGTGGGTATGGCTGGCACGTTGTATACCTTGAGTCCAGGTTTTGGATGATCTGGGATGCTGGGAGTTTGGCACGCACAGGAGGATTCTGAGCTGCTCATGCAGTACTGTGCACAGATTGCCATCACCTTAGAGGGTTTTGAGTGGAAAAACCCCATTTGGATTGTTCTGTTCATTGGTTTCAAGCCCTCTCTAGGGTTGGGAGTATTCCCATGCCTGCAGTAGTGTCACATCAGCTACAAGAGCCAAGCTTGCTACAAGTTTAGCAGAATAGTTTTGCAGGCCAGGCCTGTACAGCATATACCCAAACAACCCAGTGATGTGTCCCCAGTGGCACTCTGTCTGGTGCCAAGTGTCAGAGCTGACCCTGGAGGACCCTGGAATCTGCTTGGAACCATTTGCATGTTCAGTAGCACACAGGGGGTCTGAGCAGGTGGTATTGGGAGTTTTGAAGATGAGACATCTGCCAATAACTTTGTGATTCTTGCAGCTCAACCAACTCCAGCTCAGGTAAGGCACAAGACTTCACTTGTAGGATCTTTCAGAGGAACAAATTTCCTGGGTATGTGAGCACTCAGTGACAGCTGACAAGACTGGCTCTAACCCATATCCCTTTGCTGTCCTCTGCAGACTGTGTATGCCAAGGACTGCCCTCTGGCAGCAGCCAAAGCTATCCAAGGACTCCGGGCAGTTTTTGATGAGACCTACCCCGATCCTGTCCGTGTGGTGTCCATTGGCATCCCTGTGGAGGAACTGCTGGCTGACCCCTCTGGCCCTGGGGGCTCCATCACCTCTATTGAGTTCTGCGGGGGGACGTGAGTACCTGGAGGGGCTGGGGAAGTGGCAGGGTGGCTGAAAAGGAGTTCCTATGGAGCTTTCTGTCCTGGCAGTGCTATGAGTCTCCATGGGAAGAGCCAGGGCAGAGATGGAGGTGGTGGTGATGATGTGCCTTTGCATTCCCAGTCCTGAGTCAATCAGTCTTTAAAATTACTTTTGCAGGCAGGAAACTGCCAGTATTGTCCCTGACCACACGCAGAGTCTCTGGCAGTGCTGGGGGCACAGGTCTTACCACCCTTTCCTCACTTGCTTGCTTTTAGCACAGGTTGTTTTTTTTTGCCTGTCCCCACATTGCTGCATTTCCCTGGCAGGATGGTTCTTATTTTTGTGCTGATTCTTGCTGAGATGAGAGATGGACTTCTAACTCTCTCTTGTGGGTCTGTCTGGGTTCTTTCCAAAGGCACTTGCAGAACTCCAGCCATGCTGGCCCCTTTGTCATTGTTTCAGAAGAAGCAATTGCTAAAGGTATTCGGAGGATAGTTGCAGTCACCGGGGCTGAAGCTCGGAAGGTAAGGGGTAGGCAGCAGAGATCCTCTCTGAAATTCCACCAATTAACCCTGTGCCAAAGTCCCTTTTGTTCAAATTTGCACAATATCCTCTGAGGGACTCGTGGAAAAGGGTGCTGCTGTTGGCAAAGACTGTGCTGGAGACCCAGGCTGTACAACAGTCAGAGCAGGGAAAAGAGTGGGAAGTCTCAGCTGTAGGTGTTGTGGCAGAGAAACCTGGATGGGTGTGTGGGATGACTCCAGGGTAGCTCAGGTTGCTTTTCGGAGTGGCTGCTGATGTCTGCTTTGGCCCTGTGGTTTCCCAAGAGTTACTAAGCTCCATCCTGGAGCATTCCAGCCTTCCTTGCCTCTTTGCACTCTGGGGTGACCAAAAGCCCAGCCTGCTCAATCTTCCAGCTTCATTTAACTCAGATTGTATTCACCTAGGCCCTCAGGAAAGTTGAGAGCCTCAGGAAACTGTTGTCAGCCCTGGAGGCCAAGGTGAAGGTCCAGACAGCTCCCAACAAGGATGTGCAGAAGGAGATCTCGGATCTCGGTGAGGTGAGGATGGTAGCAGTGCTCTGCCTCCCCAAAGTGAACAGGACCTTGATTGCCAGAACTGGGTGGGATTAATGAGGCCTGAGTTCACCTTCCTGCTCCTGTCCAACACCCCTGTATCCCATGGGTGCTGCAGCCAGCACTTTTTGCCTTGGTCATTGGCACTGGGAAAGGAGTGGAGTTTACTGGGCTCTGCCAGTTGAGGCGGAGTTCATGCATCTCCTGCCATGATTGCTTGCACCTTTAACCTTCTCTGCCTGCTACTCTTTCGCAGACACTGGCCACTGCTGTTATCCCACAGTGGCAGAAAGATGAACTGAGAGAGGCTGTTAAAGCACTAAAGAAAGTCATGGATGACCTGGACCGAGCAAGCAAAGCTGACATCCAGAAAAGAGTGAGCTGTGGGCTGGAATAAAGGACAATGTGGGAGGGCTGTGGGGTGCTCCTTTGGGAGCTCTGTTGGTGTCCAGGATGGAAGAGAATTGATGTGTGGGAGTGCCCCTCACACTGCTCAGCCTTCCAGATTCTCCTGCTGCCTCCTGAAGCAGAATTACCTCTGTGCCTGTTCCCTGGCCACAGTGCCCCTGGGTGCACGCTTCCTCCTGGATCCCACTGGAGTTTTCTGGAGGAGGAATCATGCACAACATGCTGTCTTGCAGGCCACATACCTGCCTGTCAGAATATATTCCTCCTGGCTTCACAGTGTGAGGCTGTTCCAGGCTGGGCTGTGGGTGTGTTTGGGCAGCTTGGGGACCTTTGTCCCTGCTCTATCCAGGTGGTTCTTGTGTCTGTAACACAGCATGGATGGTCTAGTGGCTGACCACTGTTGTCCTCAGGTACTAGAGAAGACCAAACAAGTTATTGAGAGTCACCCTAACCAGCCATGGGTCATCATGGAAATGGAAAATGGAGCCTCAGCAAAGGTATGGAAAAGTCTGATCTGTCCTCAGCAACCTTCCTTCTACCTGAGGAGCAGCTGGGTGGTGTCTCATCACCCAGGGAGGAGGTTCAGGACAGAGCTGTCCCTCTTGCCACCTGCCATCAGTGAGAAGGGGGAGGGACCACTGGGATATTCTCTTGTGTCCCACCTCCTGGACTAGGACATGGGCTTGCAGGGGTGGTGGGGCTTTGACCACTTGCTGAGCTTCCAGGTGTGGTGGTAGATAGGGAGCCCAGCAGAAATCCCATTGTGTCCCAGGTAAGACTCATCCTGCAGCAGTCGCAACACTGACATACACTTAAGGGACTGAGAACAGCAGCTCTGCTGAACCATGAAAATTGTGAAGGTTGTGGCCCCTGCGGATCAGCTCTGGGAGTGGTGTCCTGGGCTGAGTGTATGAACAGGACCCAGACCAAGAGGTGCCCCCAGCACCATCTGCTCAGCTGGGTTCAAGTTCTTTCCTGGCCAGGGCTTGAATCTGTTCCTTCTCTCCTCCACACTGAAGTTTTTTCCCAAGTGATTTCTGTTGGAATGAATGCTCTGTAGCATGCATTGTGTCACCATGCTGAGCCCAGTAAGTTCCAGGCAGTGGGGGCTGCTTGTGCCTGGGCTTAGACCACTCTGGGCTTAACACCCTGTTAAAATTTCCTCTCTGAGAGTCTTGGAGCTGATCCTGTTCACTCTCTGTGGCCACGAGCATCATCATGATACCCATGCTTCTGCTCCCAGTGGGTGCTGTTGCAGCATTTTCCCTGGCAGAAGAGTGCATCCCGTGGGATGGCAGTGCTGGCAGCCTGGGGAGCTGCATGTTCCCAGTCCACCCAGAGCAGCACTGCTTTGCTCACCAGAGGACCCACTGCTGAGGCTCTGTGCTGCATCATGCTCTCTATGTGAGTGAGGGATGATGGTCTTCTCCTTGGGAAGAATGGAATGTATGGCAGTCTCCCTGGTTCTTCCCTGCCTGCTGTGTCTGATAACCCTTGCAGGCTCTTCGTGCTGTGTTTGAGTCTTGACTCCCTTTGGAGCAGCTGTTCCCTTCTGCTGGGAGGAGCTGTTTCCCCTCCAGCCAGTACACTCAAGCAAAAGGTTTATTCTGGGTCTGATTTTGCCAATTCCTGTATACCACAAGGTGGGGAAATAAAAGCATCTTCTTCCTGCCTTGGGGTACACAGGCAGGGTTTATGCCCCCTGCCAAGGCTTCCACACTGCCAGGAATGTGAAGATAGCTCATGTTTGGGAAGAGGAGCATTGCAGAGTGCTGCTGACTGGTTTAATGCAATCCCTGAGGTCTCTGTGGATGCTGTTGGGGCTGGAGCAGGTCTGGGTACAAGCACAGGGAGGCGGCCATGCAGTGGTTTTGTTCTCTTGCAGGCCCTGAATGAATCTCTGAAGCTCTTCAAGACTAATTCCCCCCAGACTGCTGCTATGCTCTTTGCTGTGGATAACGAAGCTGGCAGGATCACCTGCCTGTGTCAAGTACCCCAGGTAATGCCAAGACTGTGTGGTTGCCTCTCCTTGAGCCTCCGTGGAGGAGCTGCAGCCTCCAGGCAGCAACCGTCTAACATTACACAGCCAGAACTGACGGGTTTGGCTGGAACACAGCTTTTGTACTTGGGCTTATTGTCAGGCTGCAGAAGTGAGGGAAGAGGGGTTATGCTCTGCAGACAGGGAAGGGGAAGAGTCACGACTTAATGGGGTGGTAAGCACCGAGTGGGGTGATTGCTGTGCAGTGCTGACCGCTGGGTTTCTTTTCCTGCCCAGGAGACTGCAAATAAGGGCCTGAAGGCCAGCCAGTGGGTGCAGGAAGTGTCTGGCTTGATGGATGGCAAAGGCGGTGGAAAGGACATCTCTGCACAGGCAACAGGCAAGAACGTGGGCTGCCTGCAGGAAGCCCTGAAACTGGCCACGGACTTTGCCAGGCTCCGCCTTGGGGAGCTGAAGAATTGACTGAGGGAGGAACCCCGACCCCTTTGTTTCCCTGCCTGTCCCTTGTGCGTCTTTTCCTGTCAATAAATGCTCCCTGCCCCGCGCTCAGCGCCCCGGCTCTGGAGGCGGGATGGGATGGGGTGGGATCCCGCTGCCAGTCACAGCTTGTGCCCGCCCCCTGCCCGGGCCCGCCCCTTCTCCCGCTCACGGTGTTCCGCCGAACATGCCGCTGGATCACCGCCGCCTGCGCGGCCCGGAGGAGTCGCAGCCGCCGGCGCTGTGGGCAGGGACCGCGGCCGAGGATGTGG
>WEIU01011028.1:832534-844720 GCA_013389925.1 Aegithalos caudatus | reverse complement strand
GGTCTGGGGCAGCCCCGCTGCCTGTCCCTGCCCGCACCGCTGCCGGCACCGCGGACACCGGGCTCACCTTCCCCCGGGGATCGCCAGCCTCACCCTCATCTTCCCTGGGCTTCTTCCAGCTCCATTCTCCCGCCCCTTCCCACCTGCCGGGCCCCGCCCCCGGGATCTCCATCCTCACCCTCATCCTCATCCTTCCAGCTGCATTCTCCCGCTCCATCTGATTGATGCTGCTCTCAGGGTCTCCGTCCTCAGCCTCATCTTCTCCGGGCTCCTTCCAGCTCTGTCCTCCTGCCTCCCTTGTTGGATTCTGCCCTCAGGAACTCCAGCCTCACCTTATTCTCCCTGTGCTCCTTTCCACCTCCATCCTCCCGCCATCTCTCACCTGCTGGACTCTGCCCTCCTGGCCACCGGCTCATTTCACCCTGTTTGCCCAGTTTTCCCAGAGCCCCAAGCCCAGCCCAGCAATGTGGATAAGCCCAGCAATGTCTCTTCCCTCAGCTGAGACTGTGCACAACCAACAGGTTGGCTGGAAATGCCCTGGCTGAAGACATTTTAATTGCCACCTCAGCCCAGAACTGGAGTGGACTGTTGTGGAAGGAGGAGGGCAGTGGCACATCACCTCCAAGAGCACCCACTGACAGCCACCGGTGCTGGGGGCAGGGGTTTGCACCCAGCACACGGGGTGCTATGACTTGGAACCACCCTGGGGCTGGAAGAAGCAGCTCCTGGCTAACACCATCCCTCCAAGACAACTCCACGTGCTGAAGACGAGTTCAGCCAAGGCTGGCTTTGGCTCCTGCAACCTCAGAATCCACTACAGAAATGAAACTGGAGGTTCCACCCAGTGCAGGCAGGATGTGGGCTATGACTAGGGAGAGTCTGGTGGGCTTATGGGAGGAAAAAGAGACAAACTGCTCTTCCCAAGGCAGAGAGGGCCTTTATTTAATGACCGGACAGATCATGAATGACCAGGTGATGGTGAGAGACCCACCAGCCTGGGGCATTCTCACCCAGGTCAGGATGATGGCTCAGTCCTCACCCTGAGCTGTGCCAAGGTCTGCACCCCCAAAGAGCTCCCTTGGCTCCTTGTCACACTGAGACCACAGTCCAGACACAGCCCAGCTGCCAATTTTGGAGGAGGATGCTTTTGTACCTGGCTGTTACAAGGGACATCTGCCCAGGGTGTTGCAGAGTGATAGTGACAGACGAAGGTGAGGGGTAGAAGATGCTGTTTCAGGGATGCTGACGTACAGCACACCCCTTCTTGCCAGGTCCCAGTGCATGGATCCCCTCAGCCACTCATTCCCTCCACAAGTGAGCTGTGCAGAGATCCTCCTGACATGGTCCAGGCTTGGCACAGCACCAGGTTCCTCCTGAGCCACAGGTTCAGCACAGCAGCCAGCGCTGGCCGGTTCCCAGGGCTACCAGCTCAGGGGTCCTGCTGCCACAGGGCGATGTGTTCCTGGGCTGCAATGGCACGTGTAGTCAGTGCCTCCCACCCCAGGAGAGACACAGAGGTCTGGGCAGGGCTGGCAACAAGGGACAAACCCGGCAGAGCTGGGCACCTCCAGGGCCCAGCACACCCAGGAAGGCACAGGAGGGCTCCCAGCCGCTCACTCACCGAACTGGCAGATGTACCGGTTTCGGGTCTTGCAGCGCTGGTCGTTCCAGTTGAAGGCAGCTGATGCTTGCATCTCCACACAGTTCCCAAACCTGTGTCCCACCAGGATGGTGGTGAGTCCAGTCAGAAGTGACACCATACAGAGTTTGGTGTCTTCTAGATCCACTTACCCCTGGTTGTCTGGCTGCCCAAAAGCGAAGCTGGTGAACGAGGAAGGCTCACCCACATCCCAGCGGAAGGAAGCCTTGGATGTCTTGTAGGTGAGACCTGGTGGAGCAGGAGGTGGGTTGGCATGTCTGCCAGCACCCTGGGCACCCTGTGCCCTGGTTACTGCTGTCTCTCACCAATCCAGAAGTTTCCAGTCTCAAAATCAGTGTCTGTCACCCTGTTACCCATCTCCAAGCGGCTGAGGTAGAAAGCCAGGATGTCCTGAACCTTCTGGTTTCTTATCTGGGCCAGCATTGCTCCTTTCTCCTGTTGGGGAGGGAATGATTCTGCCCCAACTGCGTGGCCCAGCACTGCTCCAGGCAGAGGAGAGATACCCAGGGGGGCTGCAAGCATGGGTGGCACTTTTCAGCTGCACAGAGATGCTCAGAGCACCCCAGGAGTTCACCTGGCATTTAATTTTGGCTCCATAGTAGGTGTCAGCTTCAGGGGACACCATGAAGCAGTCGCTGTCTATCCGCACATCACAGGCATGGAAGGGGAAATGGATCTTTGCTGGGGACACAGACAGGAGCAGGTGGGTCCTTGTGCCAGCAGAGATGGCCCCAGAGAGGACCCTTTGCCCCACTTTGGGGACCCCTGCCTGTGGATTGGGCACAGACTCACTGCCACACTCAGCTCCACCGTAGCCTGCATCGCAGAGGCAGGAGCACTCCTCCTTCCTGAACCTTCCATGGAGGCACTGCCCGCTGCACCTCACTGTGGGAACAGCACTGCATCAGCTGTCAGGGGGCTCTGCAGCCCGTGCCCCCCATGCTGGCTGTGCTGCCCACACTCCGCTGGCTGTGCCCATGCATGCCCTGCACCCACCCTGCACACACACGCCCTGCAGCAGCCACGCACAGTGCTCTGCAGGCTGCACGGTGCCCTCTCACCTTGGCAGTACCTGCCCGTGTAGCCGGGGGGACAAGTGCACTGGCAGCTGCTCATGTCGAGGCGCCCACTGTTCCTGCAGCTCATGCGACAGGGGTTCCTGGGCACCTCTGGAAGCACCAGAGTGACAGTGAGGCCATCAGGGGTGGCATCACCAGGGTCATGCAGAGGCCATGGTGGCAGGGGGGACTCACCGCAGAGCCCGCCGCTGTGGTCCCAGGACTTGAAGCAGCCAGAGAGGCCAGCGGTGCAGAGGGAGCACCAGGGTCCCTGCTTGTAGGGCAGGATGGGCGTCCCGGCCACCTCCCAGTTTCCCCTGGCCCCACAGGCAGCTGAAGGAAGATGCCCCCCCCCCCCAGGCAAGCCACACCCCTTTCTGGGGCAAGCCACACCCACATTGCAAAGCCACACCCATTTCTATATCACAGCCCTGTCTTCCTTCCCCAGCCCCATCCACTTTCAGTGCTCGGTCCTGTCCATAGAACTCAGCCCCACTTCAACACAACCCCGCCTAGAACATCCAAACCTTCCCACTTCTCAAACACAGCCCTATTTGCATTTCCAAGCCACACCCACAGCACCCAGCCCCACCCACTTCAGCCCACAGTCCCACCCACCACCAGGACAAGCTCTCCGCCCCTCACATCCCATAGGTCAAACCATGCCCCTACCTGAGACCCCACCCTCATCTCCAAGCCCTGCCCATCCACACCAGCTTCAGGAGAGCATTTGTCACTGGGGGTCTGGACGCCGTGTCCCCCCATGCCCCTCATGCCCACCTGGGTGTAGTGGCTGCAGGTGGCATTGCCGGCGCAGTGCCCCGTCCTGTAGTCATAGCGTCGTCCCTCGGCAAACCAGAGCTCCAGCACGGCCCCGAAGCCTCCGGCGCCCGCCGGCAGCAGCACCTCGCTCCAGCCCAGCTGTGGGGCTGCGGGTGGAGCCGGGCCCGCCAGGCAGCTGGCTGCCCGTGCCCCTGCCTGCCGCCCCAACTCCTCGCTCCACTCCTGCAGGGATGAGCATGAGCCACCCAGGGAACGGACCAAGGGGGTGTGGGCACCACCGAGATGGTCAGTCCAGGAGGTGGCTGGGGGACATCAGAAGGCTGACAATGGACGATGCTGCAAGGGATCCCTAGGGACCAGTCCTGCCTCTGGTGGGGGCAGCTGGGGGGTGATAGAGGGACATTGAGGGCCACAACAGGACATGGGAGACATCCCTAGGGACCAGCCCTACCTTTGGTGTGTTCAGGTGTGAGGTGGTTGGGGAATGTCAAGGGCCATCACAGAGAATGGGGGACCCCACAAAGGACTCCAAAGAACCAGCCCTGCTGTGTCCTTGGTGTGTGCAGGCATGGGGTGATTAGGAGGCATCAGAGGGACATGGGGGACCCCAAAAGGCACCTCAAGGGACCAGCCCTGCTTTTGGTGTGCCCTGGCAGTGGCAGTGCTGGTGGCATGCTTTTCTCTAGGGGTCCCAAACCAGCCAGACCTTCTGCTTCATTATCGTGCTAGCAAACCACTGTGTATCACCCATGGGCTTCCACCTCCCTGGCCATGGGGTAGAAGGTGGATGTGACATCGAGGGTGGGGGACACGGGGCCTGCAAGGGAGCTCACCAGCTTCTGCATGTTGGCAGCAGGGGGCTGCACTTTGCTCCTCAACTTGTTGTGCAGTGAGAGCACCAGGAAGGTCTCCTTGGTGCTGAGAGCTGGGGGGAACAGCAGGGGATAGGGATGGGGCCAAGGGGGCTGAGGGGTACAGGTGCCCTTCCCATATTCCTGGCTGTGGCCAGACCCTTCAGAAGGCCGTGGGAATTCCCCCTGAAGAGTCTGACTGCAGCCGGGGATACCGGGAAGGCACCCGGGTCTCCATGGAGACTTGAGGGGAGAGAAGAAAGAGCTTTTGGGCTGGGAGCACAAAAGGGGCAAGGGGCCGAGGGGGGGGGTGTGCAGCCCGCTGGGCCCCTGTCTCGCACGGGTGGGCTGAGACTGCCAGGAATGTACCCTCTCTGCCCCCCTGCCTCTGTCCTGCCAGGATCCAGACCCCACCGGGCATGACCCATCATTAGCCCCCATCACCAGCGGCAAGACCCCCAGCCCCATTCCATCATTGGCTCCATCCCATTATCAGCCCCAGAGCCCCCTGATTCCATTGCAACACCAGCCCCAGGGCCCCCCAGCTCCATCCCATCACCAAGTCCATGCCCCTTCTCCCATCCCCATTCCATCCTCAGCCCCCATCACCCACCAAGCCCCCCGTTGCCACCCCTGGGTGCCCATCACCCACCCAGTCCCCCACACATCTGGTCTGGCCCAAGGGGACAGTGCTCAGGGTGCACTCTCCCCCCAAACCAGCTGCCTCCCAGCCCTGCTGCCGGAGAAGCAGCCCCTTTACCAGTTACCTCCCGGAGCCAGCGGGGACAACTTTTCTGGAGCATCCGACCTCGTCTCACCCACCCTCCACACCAGGAGGCTGCAAACCAGCAGGACCAAGAGCTTCATGTAGGTCCTGGGATGGGGGAGCAGTCCCCCAGGCTCCGGAGGGAGGACTGGGGAGAGCCGAGCCGCCCCGCAGCAGCCCCGGTTTTGGGGCGAGCTCGGCCGAGCGCTCCTGCGTGCGTGTGTGTGTCTGGTTGCAGGATTTGATCCTATTCAGGACTCCAGACAGGCACCGCTGGGCAGCGGGAACAAAAGCTTGACGGGTGAGTAATAGCTCTGTCAAAACAGTTGCTCGCTGGAGCGAATGTGGCAGACAACTCCCGGGGCCCCGGGCTGCAGCCCCGCCGGGATGTCCCGCAGCGGGGTCAGCCCTCCGTACTCTGCCCCAGCCCCGCTGCCCAACCGGGCTCGGAGAGTGAAGGCAGCAGGAGCAGGGGTCGCAAGCGGCCCCCTCTTTGGGACACTGGGAGACTGGAAGCCAAGGGGCTGGGGCAGCAAGGGGGCCCCTGCTGCCAGCCTTCCTCCTGCCCCATGAATTAAACATGCCGGGGAGGTAACACACACCGCTGCGGGCATGAAGCCAAATACCCGCTCCGGAGAGCTGGGCAGCGTGGTTACAGCGGGGGGGATGTGAGAGCCGGGGGGCCGGCTGCGGGAGAGATGCTGGGCCCAAGGGGGCCGTGTTTCGGCAGGCACCTGGAGTTTAGCAGGGATCCCACAGCCCAGGATGCTCAGGGAGCTCAACAGCACCACGAGAGCTCTGCCCCAGCACAGGGCTCCCAGAACCCATGCCAGGTACTCCCCAGCAAAAGGCAGAGATGTGGCTTCAGACATCCCTGCTCAGGAATTCTGAAATGCCACAGGCAGGAGGGACTGGGAGCATCCTACACACCAGCTGTCAGGGCTGAGCTGGGTGTCAGCATAAACCCAGCTCTAAATGCTTCAGTTCCCTCAGCCTGAGTCTAAACCTGACCCTGGCCTGAACCCTGGCACTAATGCTAATGCCAACCCCATTTCTCATGCAAACCCTTCTGCTAATATGGATCTGAACCCTTGGTACTGATCTTAACACTAACATTAACTCTGACAAAAACCCCAACTTTAGCCTTAGCAATTACTTTAATGCTAATCAAGACATTAAACTTAATGCTAACTCCAAACCTAACATTAATGTGAACCTCAACTCTAATCTAACCCCAACTCTGATCCTAACCCTAATCCTAACCTCATCCCTAGCCCTAATGCTGACTGTAACATTACCCCTGACCCTTATGTTAATGCAGACCATAACACCAACTGCACCCCAGCTCCAGGCTGCAGCAGCACTCTGGGGTTCTCCTCTGAACTCCAGCCAGGGCTGAGCTCACCCCAGCAAAGTTGTGCTGAGTCCAGTGAGTCGTCAGCATTCCCAGGCTACCCTTCCCAGTAGCCCCAGCCCCAGCAGTGAGCAGAACCCCTGCACAGACCCTGAAGTCATCTTTTCTCCTAGGAGAATTTCCCAGGCTTAGCCAGTACACGGGATTAGCCTCATCCTGCATCTCTGAGTGCCGGGGAGCCCCAGAGCCAGGGCTGGCCACGCGTTGAGCCCGGCACGGCCGGTACCACCGTAAGAGCCGTGACAGCCACAGCCTGGCCCCGATATCTGCTGGCCCCGGGACATGAAAGGCCCCAAAGCCTCTGATGTGCAGAGAGGGGAAGGAACGGAAGGGAAGGGAAGGGAGAGGCTGGAGCCAGTGCCAAGGGGAAACTTTCCTACAGCTCGGCCTCAGGCAAGGGAAAAACCAACAAACACATGGGCACAGGCTGCGGATAAATCCCAGCGAGTGCAGGAACGCGGCTGTGAGCAGAAACGGACTGTCAGCGCCTTGCCCCTGCAGCCAGCCCCGGCGTGATGCTCCTCATCCCACTGCCAGCCTGGCTGGCCCTGGGCATCCTGCAGCTGCCCCTTGGCAGCTCCCAGGTAAGGAACCACATTCCCTTCCCTCCAGCCCCACAGCAGACCTCCTTCTATGGGTTGCTCAGCACCCACCTCTCACACCCCAGCACCCTGACACCAGCCCAGAGTGGGGGGTACAGCAAAGCCACAGCACCTGTGGAGATGCCAGGGCCAGGGGGATGCTCATGGGGCTTTTCCCCTGCAGCAGTGAAATCATGTTAAATGCACTCAGGGCATTCAGCCTCTCCACAGCATCCAAGTGCCAGAGCAGGACCGGGAGGTGGGGGCTGAGGCTGGAGCAGACACGGAGCCAGTGTCAGAACCCAGTCAGGATGGGAAGGGGCTTTGTCCAGGGCATGACATCCAAACCAACCCCAAAGATGCTGCCTGCTTGCAAGGGTCCTCCCAGGCTGTGACAGGGTGGCAGTGGAATCCAGCGGGTCCCCGTGATCCCCCAGGAATGCCTGAACTGGCAGCAGGCGCTCAGCGTGGTGCGGCAGATGCAGAAGCTGCTGGTGGAACAGGAGGCTGCCCACCTGCAGGGCACGCGTGGGCTCCGGCACCAGCTTTCCATCCTCCAGAGCCGCCTCCAGAGACCGGCCACCAAACGCAATGGTAATCCTGGCTGGTCACCACCGTGGGTGACATCCCCATGGGGATCCCTGAACCCACACAAACAGCCTGGACAAGGGACCCCCCAGCTCCCTGTCAGGCTGGCTTGGCTCCAGGCTGGCAGTGTCCATCCCCACCCATGTCTGTCTGTCCACAGAGATCTGCCCACAGCTGGCAGTGCCCCTGAATGGACGGATGCTGGGCCGGAGCCTGCGGGTGGGCCACGAGGTTCACTTTGTCTGCGATGCCGGCTTCCGGCTGGTGGGCTCGGAGACACGCGCCTGCCGGCACAACCGCACCTGGACTGGCACCCAGCCCTTCTGCAGAAGTGAAGTGGAGCAGGGTTGGGGTGCCATGGGCTCTGCCCTTCCAATGGGCTCCTCTGTCACCCTGAGCTCTGGGGTTCCATTGCTCTGCCCAGAAGCTGCAGCAACGGGCACCGGGCTTGGGCAAGGATGCACTTCTCCAGCTGATGCTCATGAACTCCTTCTCCCTAGGTATTGATGACTGCTCCAGTAACCCATGTGCCAACAGCGGGACCTGCGTGGATGGCAACCAGAGCTACACGTGCCTCTGCCCCCCAGGCTGGTCAGGCCCCAGCTGCCAGAGCCCTGTCTATTCCTGTAGGTGCCTGGGTTTAGGCTGCAGAGGACAGGGATTCTCATGGGGACAGTACCTCGCCATGCTGCACCTGTCTCCCCCTTCCCTGGCAGCCCCCTGGAACCCTGGCCCCCACCATCTCCCCTTGCCCCAGCATGTGACACCTGCTGTCCCCTGCAGACTGGGTGACACTGAGCAACACCTCCTTCAGCCGCCAGCCCCGCTGTGCTGAGGGCCGCTCGGGCTCCCGGCGCTGCAGCTGTGACACCGGCTTCCAGCTGCAGCCTGGTGGCGTGTGCCAAGGTAAAAGGAGGGTGAAGATGATGGAGGGAGGGAACCAAGGCTTGGTGGCAATGGGACCTCTGGCCATTCCCCACTTTGTCCTCCCTAGATGTGGATGAATGCCAGCTCTACCAGTCCAGCCCCGAGACACAGATTTGCCTCCATGACTGCCTCAACCTCCCTGGCTCCTATCGCTGCCTCTGCCCCCCTGGGTATCTGCTCCATGCTGACCGCAACGCCTGTGAGGGTAGGAACCCAGGGTGCAGGGCAGGGAGCCTCCCATAGGAAGAGGGATGCAGTGGGGACAGTCCCACTCACCCTGTGTCACCACCACAGACGTGAATGAGTGTGCTGGGAAGCAGCACAACTGCAGCCAGGGTGACCTCTGCATCAACACCTTCGGGGGCCACCGCTGCGTGCGCCCCAAGTGCCCCCCACCACGCCACAACACCAGCTACGTCAAGACCTCTGCCTTGTGAGTACCATATTGTGGGTATGGGCTGTGTGGTGCCCTGTCCCAGGGTGATGGGTCCTATTGTGCACTGGGGGCTGTATTGTGTGACCCAGGGGCAGCAGGGAGAGTGCCAGCCAGCTCTGGTAGCAAATTGCCACATGGGGTCCTCAGGTGTGCCTGGCATGTTCTCTGATGGCCTTGGGATGCTAGGGGTGCAGGTGGGAGCACCCCAATACATGGTGGCTTTGTCCAGTATCCTGGCGCCTCTCAGAGCCCCAGCCTGGGGGAAATGATGCTGATTTTCCTCTGCTGCACATCCATGAGGTGCCATCAGCTGCCTTCCAGCAGTCCCAGCCATCCCACTCTTGAGATTGAACTGCTTTGTGCCACCCAGATAGAGGAGCATCCCTGATCCTGACAGATTCCTCTTCATGAGGCACATCTGGCTCCATCCCTGACCTTCAGCTGGGACGGTGGTACCTACCCAGTCCCAGCCTCAGAGTGTCACCCAGAGCTGTGTCCCTGAAAGCCATCGGATTTGCCTGGCAGAAACAGGAATGAGGCAGAGATCCCATGATGGGCACACTTGGATGTGGCTGCATTGGGTTGCTCTGTCACAGGACCAACAGCAAGGCTGGAGCTGCTGCCTGAGGCAGGGACTGAGCTTGTGTGCAAGGATGAGGGGATGAGGGCAGCTCCCTGGTTGCTAAAACCCGGCACTGAGCAGTGGCACCCTTCTCTCCTGGCAGCCAGTGTGAGAGGAACCCCTGCCCCATGGACAGCCGAGCCTGCCACCTGGCTGCCAGCTCCATCTCCTTCCACTACCTGCCGCTGCAGGCCAACCGCACCGTGCCCCGTGTCCTCTTCAAGATGTCCACCACCCGCCTGGTGGGTGACAGCCTCCGCTTCGCCGTCACGGGCGGGCGGGGCCAGGGCGTCTTCGCCGTGCGGCGCTCGGACCGGCAGACCGGAGAGCTGCTGCTCGCCAGCCCCGTGGCGGGGCCGGCCACGCTGGAGGTGGAGCTGGAGATGAGCGAGTTCTCCCACAAAGTCCTCCTGGGCAAGCACATCTTCAAGGTCACCGTCTTTGTGTCCCCATACGTGTTTTGATTCCCTTTGGAGGCAAGTGTGGGGCCGTGCCTGGGGAGCAGCGGAGCAGGTTCAGCTCAGTGGTCCCAGTATTTGTCCCACTGGAAATATCTCTCTCCCATAATGCTTTCTCATAGCCACCACAGCAAGAACTGTGTCCCTACGGGAAAAACCCATGGCTAATGGAAGGACCAGCCTGGGGTGCCTGTCTCTGCCAGCCCCCTTTCTCTCTGCCCACATGGCACACGGAGGGGAAAGACAGAGTGAGCCAGCAGCACTTGGCATGCCAATTCAGCTTCTTGTATCTTGTAATCTCTAATAAAAGAAAAATGGCTGTAGGAAGGGTGTCCTCCTTGCTCTGTGTTTTGTCCTTCTGGGGCAAGGCTCTTGGGGACAGCTGGTGGCTGTGCTAATGGCAGGGTCACCTTGCAGAGCTTGGGGTGCCAATAGAGCTATCAAGCCCATCCAGGGTCATGTAGTGTCCATGTTCTCCCTGGGCAGTCCCTGTTACCGCCAGCATGGCCAGACCCCTGTGCAGGGAGAGCAGCTGGGGGTTGAAAAGGTGACGAGGGCCTTTGGGGACAGCGAGCGAAGGACACGCCGCCTCCGGGACGCCCTCCGCTCCGCACACAGAACCCTTCTGAGCTCAGTGTCCGCCCAGGGCTCCCCGCACAAAGCAGCCGCTGTGCACGGACCGCGGGCGGCCCATAAAGAGCTCCTTATTCCCCGCCGCCGGCACGGCCCCGGAGCCGGGCTCGGCGCGGCTGCTGCGCTGGACGAGGCGGAGAAACCTCCCCGGGGACAGCGGAGGTGCGGGCAGGGCCGGACAGGACCGGGCNCGGGGCTGCGTCACCAAAACCCGCAGCTGGCCCGTGCCGACGGGCTGCGATGAAAAGTAGGGAATTACGGGGTAAATATTTATCCCTGCACATGAGGTGTCCCAGCCAAAACGGACACCACAAATGGGGTTTTGAGCAGGTTTGAAGCCTTCAGGTACAACTGGGCTCGTCACTAACAGCCACATCACTGACTGCTAATGACAATAAAAGTTTGCAAAGTTCACTAAAGAGAGGGATATTGGAAGTGTTGTAGCGAGTCCAGAGAAGGGCAATGGAGCTGGGGAAGGTCTGAAGCACAAGTTCGGTGAGGAGCTAATGAGGGAGATGGGAGGTCTCAGCCTGGAGAAAAGGAAGCTCAGAGGGGACCTTATCGCTCAACAACTCTCTCATAGGACGGTGGAGCCAGGGGAGGTCAGGTTCTTCTCCCAGGGGATGGCCTCAAGTTGTGCCAGTAGAGGTTTAAATTGCATATGAGAGAAAAACTCTTCATGGAAAAGGTGACCAGTCTCTGAGAGAGGCTGCCCAGGCAGTGTTGAAATCATCATCCCTGGAATTGTTCATAAGATGTGTGTACGTGGTACCTGTGGACACGGTTTCATGGTGAACATGGCAGTTCTGGGTTAGTGGTTGGACTCGATGATCTTAGAGGTCTTTTCCAACTTTACTGCTTCTATGATTCAATTTTCCCTGCGTTCTTGCTGCTTGTCTGGTGATGCACTGGAATGAAATTGTTGCAGCACCAAACCTGCCAGACTTCAGGAAGCATTTCGAGAATACTGTCAGACATGTGATGTGATTTTTGGTGTAGTCCTGTGCAGGGTCAGGAGTTTGACTTGATGTTCCTTGTGGATCCCTTCCAACTCAGGATAATCTATGATTCCAAGTTCTAGGCATCCCTGGAATCTGTCTTGCTGGAGTTATGGATACCAGACAATGCTAGGAGGCTTTCTAACCCATCAAATGCCTTGTTATCCTGATATCCTATGGGTATCCTTTATCCTTCACTGATAAGGCAATCCTTTGTCCCATGTCCTTCACTTTATTTTACTTAAGCACAGACTAATGCAAACCCTCCAGTAAAATTCCAAACTCCCCAGTAAAATTCTGCAACCTCATATGTCACAGTGTAAATATGTAATATATATATATATATATATATATAAACAAAAAATATTACATTTTCACGCCATAAAGCCTGGTTGATATAATAGGTAGTGG
>WEIU01011028.1:811595-832451 GCA_013389925.1 Aegithalos caudatus | reverse complement strand
GGCCCGGGGCCCGCGGAGGCGCCGGGAGCTGCTGTGGAGGCCTTAGCCAGGGGCCCCGCGCCCTGCCTGGGCATGAGGCGGGGCCGGGGCCGCTGTCAACCGCTTCTGCGGGGAGAAGGTGAGGGGTGGGAGGTGGTGGAGTGCGGGTGGGCACTACGCGGCTCTCTCCAGAGTGGCTGCCCGGGAAACCGCTCACCCGGCCCGGTCTCCTGTGCTTGCCCTTGCGTCCCGGTGCCCCTCTCTCTGTCTACCCTGATAGTGACTTCATGCTTTGTTTTTTATATTCAGTGTTTTCTGGAAGTGGGCATAAAGGCGTGCTGGGCATATCCACTGCGGGTTTTGTAACAGGTAGCTCAAAGTGATGCACGAGCAAGTTTTAAACAGCCTAATGAAAAAAGGATTACGATTGGTAATTTTTTCTCATCAGTGATGAGCCAGTTGCCATGTAGCAACTTAAATGATGAATTCATGCAGATACTGCTAATTCAAAGGGTGAAGTTATGAATTTTTATTCCAGCCAACTTGTTGATAAGACTATGCTGATGAACATAAATTATATTCTCTGCTATTGTTACCCACTTCTCTAGCATTTGACCCAAAAAGACATTTCCAGCCCTTTGCCAGCTACTGATGGGCTGTTGGCATACCAAGGTTGGAGTTGTCCTGCTCCCTCTTTCAGCATGTTGCCATGCTTGCTCTCTTCCAGCCCTGTGGAATTGTTTTGGCACTGGAACCGTTATCAAAAATACCCCAAGTGAGCCAGAGACCCCCTCCTTTTCCTTCATCACTCTGCTGTGCATGTTAATCAGACTAACTGAAGTTGTTTGTCATGTTAGATGTTAATTTCACCTTCTCTTTAGTTACTAAGGAAGGGTAAGAGTGGTGCAGGGGTCAGCTCAGGTCCAGCAGGGCTCCTTTGTGCTGGTTTTGTAATGCTGCCCCTGAGCTACTGCCTGGTTTGCTCTCTCTGCTACCTCAAGTTTTCTGTGAAGCAGAGCAGCCCAACTCGCTGCTGTTAGAAACTCTCCTGGCCCTGTGGCAAGTGAAAAGCAGCACCTAATAATCCACCAGAAGCTGAAAAAAGGAGAAATTACTTCTGAGCTCAGAGCTGTTTTTCTTCACGTGTCATCATTTTAGTCTCTAACTTTGTCTGCCTTGGAGCATCTCTCCAGCACCAGGGCTCGGTCACAGTACTTTTGTATCACATCTTTTTGTTTTCTGTAGATGAATATCTGCAATAAGCCTCACAATAAGATAGCTCCAGAGGATTTGGGTGAAGCTGTCCCCGAGGTGAAGGCACAGCGCGCTCGCAGAAATGGCTGGAGCTGGCCCCTGCACCTGTTCCAGGTCACTGCCTGGCTGCTCTTCCTCTTCTTTGCGCTGGTTGGCTTTGGAATCTTGGTTCCTCTCCTGCCCCGCCACTGGCTGCCGGCAGGTTACATCGTATCCTTGCACAGAGAGGACGACTTGGGCTGGTGCAAACTATCCCTGGGGGTTTAACTGCATTTGTGGGGTAGCAGAGGAGGCATGGAAGAAAAGCACCTGAGCCAGAATATTTCTCACCTGTGTGGGATTTGTGTATTAAGGATTAAAAGACATGTTAAATCCTTAACTGTATACTTCAGTGTCCAGGAGTGTGTTTTATCTACCATTTAGTTGTTCATCTTACTGCAGTCTCCATTGATCCTGCAGATGCAAATGTGAGAGAGAAAAACTACCTGGGGCCTCTGGCCACCTTCAACCGTAACCAGCATGCACACGTCATTGAGAACCATCACTGCTATGTCTGTGATGTAGATGTGTAAGTATCTGTTCTTTCTACTGCTCTGTCTTCTTCACCATTGCTTTTCACCAATGTCACACTGTAAGATTTGAAATTGAGCCCCTGAGCTTGCTACAGTGCAAGTTAAGCTTTATCCTGTGGCAGGGTTTGGGTGGTTGGGTAGGGGCCTTCTGTCAAATGTGCACAGCGTTCTGTGTTTTATTTCATTGCTCACATTGTGTGGAGAAGGCTGTAGTGTCTCATGTTCCCTGGGTGTTGGTGCTTTACCTAGCAGTGTGTAACCTGTGTGTGTGTGCTTGTCTCTGGCTGCATGCTGGCCAGTTGCAGGAAATGCTTGGAGGGCAGGCATTAAGATCAAGCTCTGTAGTACTGCTGAAGGGATTCAAATAAGAATCAACAATGTCCAAATTAAAAATCACACAGTGCATTGAAAGATGAATTTTGTCGTGTTTGGGGCTGTGGTCCAGCAGTGACAGATAAGCTTGGGAGATGAAGTACTCCTGATGCAGAAGGTTTACTCACTATTACCAGGATCTCTGCTGCTGTATCCCCCTGTGTTTGAGTCACTGAAAAGTCATAATAATAAGCCGGTGCTGCCATGCTAATGCCACCCTTTCATTGGCAGGAGTGCCAAGTCAAAGCACTGTGGAACTTGCAACAAGTGTGTGTGTGGCTTTGATCATCACTGCAAATGGCTCAACAACTGTGTGGGCGAGAGGAATTACTGGTAAGAGCTTGGCATTGTGACAGAAGCACAAGACTGCACCAATGATGTCTCTCCTCTTTCCAAGGTTCTCCTGTAGCTCAGTCCAGTCTGTACTTAGCCACGTAGAACCACTTTTCTTTTAGCCCCCGGCTGAATAGAATCAGTCATGAGAAAACTAGATGGAAAATACAAGCATAATCATAACATTCAAATAACCAGGGATAAAATTCCTAAACTTAGAATGTTGTAGCTGAGCATCTGTAAGTAAAAGAAAAAAGGGTGCCCTTAGTGCCTCTGAAAGCTGGAGTAGGAATGGAACCATGATGGTGCTGTTCCAATTTGAAACAACCTGCATCCAGATCATGTGCTTTCCCTACAAGACTTGCCAGTTGGCAGGAGTCACAGCAGCATATAGGGACTTTAATCCATGCCAGGTTTGAGATAAGAGTAAGAAGACTGTCACTGATGCTTCTCAATTCACTTTCCTGCACTTAAACCTTGTGGAAAGCAAAGTGGTGGTGTTGCTGGGTGCCATGTTACACTGCCTTCAGATTTTGTGCAAGGCAGCTCTTTGTCTGTTCTAGAAATACTTGACTGTTTTGTAATCATGGTTGCACTAAAGGGTCACAGTTTAGTCCCTCAGAGTAACAAATAATAAGTAAAGCTGTTCACCAGTATCTATTGTAAGTGTAAGAAAGCGTGACAGTAATTTGAGGTAGCTGTCTCTATTAAAGGCTGGGATATTGAGTTGCATGTGTGATGTTATTGAAGCCACTGAGACCTCTCCCTTTCTTGGCAGGCTCTTTTTGAACAGTGTGCTGTCTGCTATTCTGGGCCTGGGGCTTCTGCTGCTCATCGCTTTCTACGTCTTTGTGGAGTTCTTTGTGGACCCCACGGTGCTTCGCTCTGACCAGCACTTTGATGGTACAGCAGTGTCCACATGAGCATCCTGGGAATCAGCCACCTTATCTTGATGAGGGTTTGGATTCTGTGGGCTCTTCCACTGAGGAGAAACTCCATTCATTACTGCTTCCATTTTATATTTCTGTTAAGAGTATCTCTGCTCAGCTGGTTGGAATGTCTTTCCTTACAGAGCTAATTGCTCTTCCTAAAAACCCTGCAGGCACCAGATTTCGTAGGCCTCCAGTGCACAATGGGTCTGCAGCTACTTTTGTGTTAACAGGATTTCCAGCTGTAAAGTTTATTTAGAGATAATTCAGACCTGGACAATCTACTTACCTCCAACTCTGTTTTACAGCTCTGAGGAACCACATGGACCGCTGGTTTGTGTTTCTTCCTGCATCTCCTGTTGAGACTCGGGCACCTGCCATTTTGGTGACAGCTGGGATTTTTATTCTTCTCAGCCTAGTGACCATGATCCTGCTGGGCCACCTCTTGACCTTTCACATCTATCTCTGTAGGTATTTTGTTCCTGTCATCTACACCCCCATTTCATTTTTGCTTATCTTCTACTCATCCTGCATTCACTGTGTGTTCACCCATGTCATTAATATACACTTGTTGGGCAAGATTGCCATTAAAAACATGCATAATTGGGATTTAACAATATACTTCTGAGTTTGCCCCTGTACCAGGTGGGCTTATCAGTGCATGTGTAATGTGGGGCTTGTGTTGGGCCTCTGCAGCCATATTTAAGCTATGTTATCCTGAAACTGAGAGCACATGGAAGGGTATTGGAGAGGCCAAGTGGGATGAACTGATTAATCCCAGCTTGGTTCCAGAGATGGCAAATTCAGTTTGACTCCACATATGGCCTTTGGGAGTCTCCTCACTGTGCTCCCCAGTACTTCTGTTGTGTGAGAGAGCCTGTTTTTCCCTTACCCCAGAGAAATGTGGATGTACGGAGCTAAATTTCTGATTGGAGCACTGCCATCCAGGTTAAGGCCCCTTTATGGAAATTGTACCATATTGATACAAGAAGATTTGTGGAATTCGTAGGAAGAGGCTTTCAGAAAGGCTTCTCTTTAGATCTACTGCTAGTTGCTCTGTCAAGAAAGGATATTTATGTTTGTTTATGTAGAGATGGGCATCAAAAACTTTTTTCAGCCATCGTTTAAAATTAAGCCAATGCTTTTTGGCTGCTGATGAAAGTCATGATAGGGAGAGATCTTACATTTGCAGTAGTTGGTGGTGCCAGAAGTAGGAAAGAAGGGATGTGGTGGAAGAGAAGTGAGGACAGCGGTTACAGAGGATGCTTGGGTGGATTTTCAGGTTCTCAGTTACAGACCTGCAGATGCCAACACAAACTAGGTCAGCACAAACCAGCACAGCTCCAGAAGCAAAACAGTTGCACTGCTGAAGTGTAGTGTTGGATAGGTGAGTGTTGCCCAGCTGGCAGGGACAGTGCACTCAGTGAGGACACTGACCATCCTTTCCTTCTAGAGCCTCTTTGAGCTTGGCTGAAATTCGGGCACACTGTGATTTTACTTCCTTGGCAGAATTGACAATTGGCTTTTCTGGGTTAATGGTACTGCCTGCAGATTTGAAAGGTTCACCTAGCTCTGTTTAAAGACATAAAGTGTAACAAAGCTCCAGGAAAGTTTCTTCTGAATGAAAAAGGGCTATTCTGTTTGTTCCAGTGGTATTTATCCTGTCCTTGTGTGCAGCTTCCACAAGAGGGTGCTCCCTGCCTGAGATAATGACCTGCTTTATCTGCCAGACAGAACCCTCTGTGTGTGCCACTAGTTGTGCTCTGGGCTTGGGGGAGATTTTGCTGCTCTTTTCTTGGGGTGATTCTTTTTCCTCTTTCAGAATAAATTTTGAGCCAAATTAACTTCTGCTTTTGGCCCAATTTTAAATAATGTCTTTCAATCTTACATGGAAACAGAATTTTTGCTAATGTTTTTAAACTATTTATTACATTTTAATCTGCTGCCCTAATGAAACTGTTCCCAGCTGTGCAGAATGTAGTGTGCAAGCCCTTGCTTTAAAGGAGGGATGTGTGCTGCATATGAGTATGCATTGCACTTACTGCATATGCATTGCAAACTGCTGGGTTTCAGGGAGACAGACAAAGTATGTCTGAACTTAAACTCCTCTTATTTCATACCTGTAATTGTCAATAGTCTCCTCTCAATGTTTTAAGGTAGACAGTATTGTAATGAACTGTCTTCCCTCTTTTGAGACTAGAAATCCACTTTACCAATTCCATTGTAGTTACTGTTGGTCAGTATTTCTTCATATACCTTTTTGTTTTTCAATAATTAAATTATAGAAATTAAATAGCACCCATGTGAGTGGTGCTGCCCTTAGGCTTCCATTAAAAATGGCTAAAGTCAGGTATGACTGTTAAAATTTAGCATCTAGTTTTGTTACAAGTGCAGTGAAAATTTCAGTTACTCTCCAGATTTTAATTACTCACTATGATCACTCAAAGAAAGTAGGTTATTCTCAAAAAAGTAGGTCCATGTATTCAAAATTACTGCTCTTGATTCAGACTCAGTTCTAGAGGCATTTGGTGAAGCATGGCACATCATAAGCTTGGAGGGAGGATATTTATTTTTCTTCAATACCAAGAGGCTGATAGCAGAATAGAAAGAAAAAAATGTAGGGAATATAGGAAAGAATATAGGGTTATTCACAGACTGATTGTACTTTGCATGTTTTGTGCTACAGTGTTATCTGGCAAAAAATGCAGTATTTTAACAAAATAACTCTATTAAAATATTTTAAAAGTTACACTGTAAGTATTCAGAAACCAACATAATCCAAATTAAAAATGGTTAATAGGCCTTTACTTATGAAGCAACATTCTGTTTTTCAAAGAAAGCAAAGGGTGCCATTCTATGAGCACTTGCCAGCACCCTGCACTGTCCCTGTTAAGTAATCACTTGGCTGCAGACTCACATTCATCTCTATGTTCTCTCTTCTTGCCCAAATGGATGCTGAATTTTTATTTCTTATTAAGGTGATTGCTTTAGCAGAAGGGCACCTCTTCTCTGCTCTCCCCCACTTCTCTGTGAAGTAGTCCTGTGTTCAGGGCATGGTTTGAGAGGTAATATATCAGTGATATAAATGTCTTCATGCAGAAGGAGGATTTTAGTGCAAATGATCCTAGGCATCTGCTTTAACTGCTGTGCTTCTGTATAAAAGGAGGAATAACTACCAGGCTCTGCACTAAAACCCTTCAGCATCTGTTCCTGTGGTTTATTTTCTAAAAATTTTTAAGGTCATTATGGGAAGAATATCTGCATTTTGGACTCTTTTGGGTCTCATGAAGAAACCAAATTGCTCAGAAATGTCACATGCTTTTGGTCATTTGTGGAAACAGATGTGTTTGTATGGGGACCTGGAGAGCTCATAATGTCAGGGACATGTGAGCTCTGGGCATATGTGTTTGGCACAAGGCAAGCTGTGCATTGGATGTTTGCTGGTTTGCACATTAAGTGTCTCAATCACTACAGGACACACGAACCTGCTCAATTTCTTCTCTCCATTTAGCACCACATACCTTCTGATTGCTCACTGAGCTGTTTGTACAGTGCAGATCTTACCCTTGTTGGGCATGAATGATGGATTTGCCCTGAAATTAACTGAACAAATTACTACAGTATGCAAGGCTGTACCATTCTAGGATAATAGCAGGACTATAAGAAAGCATTGTAATGGTGACAATAAAGGATATAGTAGGATGTACAGTGCACAGGTACTTTTGGCTTAGATTATCATTTTCCTCATGTTTATAGTTACTATTTGATGGTATAGCTATCCAGCCTGTTTGTGTAAGTGCAGCCAGGGAGGGGCTGTTCCTGTGCTGACAGGTCTCTTCCTTCCCTTGCAGTGTGGCACAAGCTGACTACCTATGAGTACATCCTGCAGCAGCGGCCCCAGCAGCAGCCAGACAAGGTAGACAAGAAACAGGAGTCTTGTTCCTCCCAAGTGAGACCCAGTCAGGTACTCAGCCTGCTTCCAGTCCATTTCCCAAAAAAAGCCTTGCTTGTTCTCTGTGTAAATTTTGCTTCACTTTCTTGAGCTCCGTATTTTAAAGGCAGTTGCTAGAGATAAGACTTCAAAGGTACTTTGATGGAGTTGAGTAGGATGTGAAACAGTGCAAGGCCTGTAATTCCATGAACACTTTAGGTATAAGCAAGTACTGCTTTCAAAGGAACCAATCCCACCCACTCTCTTCCTCCACCACTTGTTTTGGGCCCTGGACTATCTTGTCTCTTCTGCCAGCACAGCTGTTCATTAGGACAGGGTGGGGGAACTCATCTGAGAAACAATAAACTTCATTTAAAAAATAGTTGAGCTGGCCCAGCTCCCTCTCATTCGGTTCACCAAGCAGTCACATAAATGCCTGGCTCAGCACGAATGAGGGTGACTGAAGAGTGGGAAGAATCCTTTCCCTGAAAAGGACAGGACCATCTGTTTGGGTGGCACTGCACATCTTTGGGGTTGTGTCATGACTTCAAATGAGACAGGCTCTAGAGCTGGAGAAACTGGGCCTAATCACTGAGCAGCTAATAATACCAATATTTAACCATCTTGAAAGTGAAGAGGACACTACTTTTTCAGAAATTACTTTTTCTTTGAAATGAGTCTGTACAATGATAAGAGTTCTTGTTACTGCCATGATGTTGATCTATATCTCTGTAAAAAGAGTTCTACAAGCTCTTAAATGCTGCTAAGACCCTGCAGAGGCAGATACATCAGGCTCTGAATTGAGAGGTTCAGTGTAATTTATTTTGCTACAAAGCAAATTATTGGATTAACTCAAATTTTGACTGGACACATAGTGTACTAACTTTAGCAGGGGCTTGAACAAGAAACTTCCAGAAATTCTTCCTAGTCTAAATTATTCTGTGATTCTCAGTCATGTGTAACATTCTTAGAATGTGTAACTTTTCATTTTAAGAAAGTAATTTATCTACTATACAAACAGTTTTATATTTCAGAAGAAATTAATTAAATACAAGCTTCATCCTTATTCTCTGTAGAGATACTGGGTTGTCTCTGGATTCATCCATAGTTCTTCCCTATCAAAACAAAGGGGAAAGTGAGCTCATTCAGTTTTATATAATATGAAGTCCCCAACTTTTCATATATATTTTGTACTGTTATGGAAAAGTTGAACTTTCAGTTTAAACAGAGGTTTCTATAACAACAAAAATATTTGGCACTTTGTTTCACAGAGCTTTGCTTACTATGAAAATTAAAACAATAATAAAGCATTAGTTCTAGTCATTAAGTTTCTGAATTTTAATTGATAGTGAAAAGGTATTGAACAGGGATGGACTTCATGTGTGTATGTGCACATTTGGGATGCTGGCATTCAGTGATGTTCTCTTGTCTGCCCTGGTTCTTATCTACATATGTGTGAATATGGTTAATTGGAAGCATAAGCCTGGAAGGAGCAGGGTGAAAAGGAGTTTGGTGTTTCAGGACTGCAGTTAGGACCTTGGGGAACAAGAAAGACTGGATGATGCCCAGTAACATTGTTAAGAAAAATGTTAACCCACCAGATTTTCCTTGTTTCTTACATAGCAACCAGAGATAAACACAAACAAATAGATTGGAGTAGGAGGACACAAAGTGACTTGCCTTTTGTAAGCTGTGTTGAATACAGCCTTCTTTAGCCTGAACACTGCAACCCTTTGTAATTGATCCAACATGTTGTAAGCATAAAATGGAAATCATCCTCTTCCCACTTTTGTCTGAACTGCTCATTCATTTTAGGGACTAAGAAGAAACATGCATTTCCCCTTTAATGCTTGTTTTTGAGCCTTATTCAAGCTTGGGTGTTGGTTCTGGCTTCAGTTTTCCATGTTGGCTTGTGGTTAAGTTTTCAGCTATGTTCAGGTTAAAAGATTCTTGTTCAGGATAAAGGATTCTTATATACTTGTTAGATCCACAAAGTAAGAGCCCTAATTTTGCACATTTAAGTGGTTCAGATGTCACAAAAAATGCAAAAGTTGGACTCGTTGAGCCTTTGCTTCTATTACCATACCTAAAACAGGATGTGCAAGTAACCATTTTTTTCTGTAGTCATTTGCAGTCTAAAGAAATATAAACTAAACCAAACCCTATGCTTTAATGCATAATTGCACTCCTGCCAGGGAGCTGGGCTTTCATATGAGGCCAGCTGGGATGTGATTCTTCTCACATTCCTAAAGCTTTGAACTTGCTTTGGAAACTGATTCAGGTTGGTGGGGTTTGATTTTAAATACTAAGCACAGATTTTACTCAGTTTCCCTTACATTTTCAGTATTGTTGTAAGAAAAACTTGGTCTTCACTCTCAGCCTCAACACTTGCAACAGACCCACTTTCCTTGGGACAAGAACTTTTTTCCCTGTTCAGTTCTGCTTGTCCTCCAGGCAGACAGCACTTCAGGGCACTTCCTGACACTGAAGTGCTTGATCAGGGCAGCTGCAGTGGGCAAGGGAGCTGAATCCATCCTGGGCTTGTAAACCATGGACCTCGGGGTGGTCACAGCTGGGATTTGGTGAATGTGGCCAGGATTTGCAGGGGGGAAGAACTTGGGCAATCTGTCAGTGCAGCAGTCTGCTTTCAGCAGGAGCAGCAGCTGAATCCTGACAACCAAGCTGCAAAGGGTGGCTTATGTTGATGCTGCAGTGGGAGGATTCTGACTCTCCTGCTAAATGCCTGGGAGCAGAGAGAGGCTTGGACTCTGCTGTGGCTGTAGCTTGTGTCACACAGTGAGAGAACATTGTATTTTCTACTGATTGAGTCTCATTTGTTTTTGTAGTCAGCTCTAATGCTTTACTTTCATTTATGTGGCTGCTTTGGTTCTATATTATTTATAGAAGGTTGAAATTAACAAAATGGATTTAAAGAGGCTCTTTCATTCCCTGCTTGAAAAGAAATTTTCCATGTTATTCTCAAGATGAATCATTTATTAAGCTTCCTTGAAATGCCAGTCCTGCAGTCCTGTTTATGTGCTGTGGACATTGAGTCCTGATTGTTTTCAGTTATTCTGTGCATGGGATGTCTCCTGCTGCAGCTCATTTCAGCCATGATCTGCTTCACTCTGAAGAGACCTGCATCTCACAGTGACACAAGGCTGTCTGTCTCCTTCCCTCGTGACTCAGGTGCATGAGGCCTGCATGTAAATCCTGATTGTAAATGTCCCAAGGAGCTTTGAGGAGACATTTGTGCACACTTTGTGTTCAGCTGGTGATGAGTGATGATCTGACTTGAATTACAAGTTCCAGTTGAAATGCATGTAGTAAATTTCTGCAGATTATTAATCTTGCACTTGGATAAACTTTTAAATCAGAAAGTCATGTTTTTGATTGCTAAAGCAATTCTCTTCATATGCTGTGTTACCTATACAACAGCTGAAATTATTTTTTTCTCTTTTTATTTGCCTTTCCTTTTTATTCCTAACATCTGAAATTATTTCTTGGCTGCCACTGAATGTGCAGCTCCATGGATTCTTTTCTAGTTTAGAGACTCTTGCCTTGTATATAAAGTTTACACTGCTTTTCCCAGATGCTTCATTTCCATCTTTACCTCTAGCAATATTGATTTTTTTTGTATCATTTTACCACCCTGTAATTCAATATTGCAAAGATCTTCCGCAGCTCTTTGCGGCTGGCTTTCATTTTTAATGCCTTACATCAGGGAGTGTCATCACCAGGGTTCTCACTGCTCTGCTCTTTTGTTGATTGTTTATGAATTTGTTGAAGTGCAGAGGCCCTGGATCTCTCAGGAACCCATTTGTGGCATGTCCAACTTTGACTTCATTTTCTCAAATTTGCTGATCAGGCTGTTCAGAAAATTGCTCTTCATGAGCTTGTTTTAGCTATTTTTGAGCTATTTTTGAAGATAATGCCTATCACATTTTAAATCCTTCCATCTCAACCTAAAAGTTACTTTAAAATGTCTTTATAGTCACTGCTTGGTGAAATACGAAGAAGTACTCTTGGTGATTATTCAAGTTTAAGAGCAGCTGGGAAGTGGTGTCAAGGTTCTTCTGAGCATGGTTCATCCTTTTTTGATAACAGGGCTTCATCCCTTGGTACTCTGACCATCTTACTGGGGTCCTTTCCTGTTATGCAGCACTTGGATTTAGGGAGCTTATTCTTATAATGTTTCTGAAAATATGCAATTTTCAAGTTGAGATGTCATTACTCCAAGCTCATCCATACCTGAGGCAAATAAGCAATATATCACACTCATTTTTAAAAAACAGCAAGTCTTAGCCATACAGGGTCACACAAGAAATAGAAAACATTTTATGCTTCCATCTTTCTCACTTTCATTTTGCATTTCAAAGACATTTTTTGCATTCACTGTGGAGCTCCTCAGATTGAAGTGTGTAACTAATGGAAGCTTTAAGTGGTATTTTGAATGTGGTCCCAAGAAATGACTAAGCTGATCTCTGTAAGTGTGATTTGGTTTTTGAGTCACATGGAATACTGGCTGGACTAAATGAATTAATCAAGGACTTCTAATTGTGCCAATCTTGGTTTTCCATTTTCTTAAGCAGCAGTTTCCTGCTGTGCTACCTGTAAGAACAAAAGATGTTTGGCATGAGGAGAAAGAGTACATCTGTAATGAAAATCGCTCTTCTCCCCTCTGTGTTTGTATTAGTCTGAAAATGTTGTTTGTTTGTTTGTTTGTTTTCCAGGAAGCAGACTTATTGTCAGGTAGTCCTGGCTACAGAGACCCTGGAATTCAAGTAGAGGAAGTCTCAGCAGTAACTTCAGGAAAAAGGTGAGAAAAGTCAGGGATAAGATTCTCCTAGCAGCATGTCTGGTGAATAGGAAATTGCTTTCAAGGTCACTGATGGGCCCTAAGACAAAAGTCCTTAGAAAGATAGGGAGCACCAGTGTTTTGAGCAAGGCATGAAGAAATCTTTGCTTTTCAGGAGAGTAAATACCTGCAGGAATACCTACCTTCCCTCTCCTGGGAAAATATCATTCCTAGAATACCCTCTTTAGGCTGTTTTATATTAAATATTTTATATGAAACTGGTTTCTATTAATTGTTTTATATTAAAATTACTTTAAGGCTGGCTGATTTGTCCTGTAACTACTCTATTGAGCTCATTATAGTTACATGATTTCAGGTTGTGGAGAAACAGGATCCTTGTCTCATAATTAGTCCTTTCCTGTTAACTTGTATCCCTGGGGATTTCCTTATTTTGCACAATTGTGCAGGAAGCGTTCCCCTGCAGTTTTGCTGGGAATGCTGTGTAAGGGGAGGCTGTGATCAGCCTGATCTGTACATGCAGGCAAAGAGGGCATCAGACTTAATCCTGTCTTGGGGAATCACCTTTGTGTGTGCTCTGTGTTTTCAGCTTTCCAAAGCTCTATGTCCATAACCAAGAGGCTGACCCCAAGCAGAGCTCATCCCCTGAGTCTCCATCTCCTCCCTCTGTGGCCCCTTCTCAGGTAAGGAGGATTTGCACACACCCAAGCTGCTGCTGAAACCCACCCAGGTGCTCAGGCATGCTCCCTCTAGAGCAGGCTGTGCTTCCCCCTGCTCACACAGACTCTGCCTCCCCTCAGTGTGTCTGCAGGTCTGCCTGTGCCCTGCTGTCACCAAATCCAGGTGATGTTCTCCTGTCACCTCTCACAGGCATGATCAGAGCTATCCTACAGTCCCCTCATAAGCTGTAACACAGCTGTAATCCAATGCCTTGCTGCCCCAGTGCAGCTCAGTGACCCTGACTATACTTTTTTGGTGTAAGAAGCTCTGCATGTTTCTGTTGAGCAAAATACAACAGATTAAATGTTCAAATAAAGCACCTACCTAGGGAAAGATGGTGTGTGTGGATATGGAGCCTGAGTGTATGGAACAGCTTTCCAAAGTCTTGGACTGGGCTCCTGATATTCATATATCTGCATCCAGATGCTCTTTGCTCTTGCTCAAATGGCAGGTGGTGGTGCTTTTCCTCTTTCCTGCAAGCTTATTCATCAGCCTTGCCATATAGATGCTCAGAAGATTTCCTTTTCATCTATACTGTATTCGGGTCAAGGACTGTCCCTTTCTTGGGACATCCTGTGCTGTGTGAGTTTTGGTCCCCTCTTCTAGTTTGGCTTTACAAATGCAAATGACCAGTGTCTCATACAAGCCCCAGCTCTATGAGACAACAGCTTAAGGTACCTCCACAGAGAGAGTCCCTGTATGCAGATAATGTGGGTGTGGTCATTAAATGCCTGTTCTCTATTACTGCTTCGTAGTAGCTCAGTCTTAAATGGTAAAATATTCTTGGACTTTGGTTATACCTAGTGCTCCTTATTCAAAGTAGGAAGAATTAAAAAGAGGTAACAAGTAAAAAAATTGTATCCTTACTTTGGGCTGGTGAAGTGACTTCCCTTCTCTTGGGCCACTTGCTTTCACAGCAACAGAAGAAAAGAAGAAAGAAAGTGCAGAAAGCTCCTTCCTCAGCAATGGACAGCGGATCTAAAGCACATGCTACTCCTCCACCCTTGTTCCCAGATCCCCCATCAGGTGAGAGTGCACCAGGCAGCTCCTCTGCTGAATCTTGCATAAATAAATGTATGATTTGCTTTAACACTAGTGGATGAGCCATAACAGAGTTCCTGGCCTTGTTGATGTCTTTGTGGGGCTGAGAGATCTCTCCTTAAGTTTTCTTCTCCCTTTATTTCCATCTGCAGAGTTCCCAGCCACGACTGCTGCCACCTCACCTTCCCACAGCCTTCACCTCTTAGTGCCAGCTTTTCCTCTGAGAGCTGCTGTGTCCCCCAGCAGCATGGGCCTCATCCAGGCAGCAGGACCCCCAGCTGACTATCACTCAGAGTCTGCTGAGTCCATGGATGAGATTCCTGTGGCTCAGACTCGCCTCGGGAGCCCAGTCCTTCAAGGGCCTTCTAAAAATAACTCAGACAACTCTCAACATTATCCCTTGTCCACAGACAATCCCAGAGGAGTCAGGAAGAAGAATCTATATTCTGAGCACAAGGTCAAAAAAAGAAGCTGCCAGCAGGACAGACGTGTGCAACGAGACCTGGAACTTTTCTCTAAGATTCCTGCTGTGTTTGTAAGTAAGAGCAGTGGAGAACCTCTTGTCCCTCAGCCCCAGCCCAGTGAGAGCACGTCCGAGCCCGACCACAGAAAGTGCACCAGCAAGCAGCATGTGGGCACACATGATCCATGCTCAAAGGACATAAGGACAAGCACCACGGCGGCCTAGGGATCATCCTTCCAAAGCCATGGCCTTTGGGAACAGCCTTAGTGCTGTGCAGAAGCCTGCAGGACTCGTCCCTCACTGTGCATGTGCTGTCAGGCTGCAGTGGGACATGTCTCATCCTCAGCCAGAGGCAAGAGGCAGCAAGGTGGCAAACCTGAGGTAGCCTTGTTGCTCAGGAGAGCTCAAGTGCTCTCCCTGGGAAAGGGCCAAGCCCTCTTGGCCCTCTGCACGCTGGTACTGCAGTAACTTCCCAGAAGTGTATGGGGCTGCAGCTCTGCCTTTCCCTGTGCCCTGGAAGCTGTATTTCCATCTGCCTTCACCTTGTCAGTCTTTGGATCATGCTCAGGGGCTTCAGCAGGTGGTCAGGGAGTAACCTCAGGATTGCCCCATCCCTACACCGCTTTCCACTGTGCACCCTCAAGCCAAGTCCACCACCAGCGTGTTCTCTAAGGCAGGATGGTTTGACCTGCTCCCCCTTCCCAGCAGTCTGGGTGCCCCACGCTGCAGCATTCTCATCAGAAATTTGGGGATACAGAAGGCCCTGAAACCTTTCCAGTTCCTGGGCTGCCAGACCTGTATTAGTCCACAGCCAAGCCTGGGTGTGTCTAGAGCAGAACGGTCCCACAGCAGACAGTGGGACACATGGCCAGTGCCTTGAGTCACAGCACCCTGTGCTGGGGGTGAGCTGCAGAAAGCTCTCTGGGCTGCCATCTACAGCACCTGTGCTCTCCCTGCCCTCTGATTTCCCCAGGCAGCATGTCCCTTCCAGACTCCTGGCTGAGTGCTGAGGTTGGGCTTCCAGCAAGCCCAGATCTGCCTAGCAGCCAGCTCATCTCAGAGCCCAGACAGCAGCTACACACATCTCCCTGGGCTTTGCCACCAGCATGGCCATGTCTGACAAGATTTGGCACAGCCCTGAGCAGCAGCACTGGCATGGCTGGAGGCACATTTCCAGACACATTCCCAGCGCAGCACACTGTTGGTGCTGTGAACAAACAGGTGCACCAGCAAAGGAAAGGAAGCCAGGGGAGTCTTCATCAACCTTCCAAATGTTTTGATGCATGGAAGGCACAACTGACCCTTCTCCAGGCTATGGTGGGTGCAGTTTAGGGGAGGAGAGGACAAAGCAGGGTGCTGTGAGAGTCAAGCTAAGCTGTTCTCCCCTTGTCTAGCTCAGTCTGAAGCATTCCTTGGAACTGGGTGAGAGCAGGTCAGGGGATCTGGGGACAAAGGCTCTTTGGACACAGTCAACAGGGGACAGGCAGGGTGGACTCCTAGCTTTGATGCGAGAGACTAGCCTGGAGAAAGACCTGGAGGTGTTTTAAAGGACTGCCTTACCACTCTTCTCTGATTTTTGTCTCCTGAAAAAACTGGGGTGAGGAGCTTTGACTCTTCATCAAATTACACAACCTGGTGATCAGAAAAAGTGAATCTCATGTAGCTGTTGAAGTCATTTTGTCGCACTTTGCAGGAAAGGCTGGCCTGTGGTCACACTCCTTGCAGCTTCCCTGCCTGCTGTGGCCAGTGGTGCCTGCTGGCAGTGTGACCCTTTGGAAAAGCAGGTGAATGTGGCCCAGAAGACATGGCACTGGGTGTCTACAGACACCAGGGCACTGCTCACCAATGGGTCCCAGCTAGACAAAGTCCTTGCTGTTGTTTCTCCTCTTGTCAATTGTCATCCAAGGAAAACTACATCCTGCAGAAATGCTGGGCTCATGGTTTTCCAAGGCCAGCTGTCTTTCCACCAGAAAGCATTGGTAATTCCTCTTCAGCAGGTGCCCCTGAGCAGACCTTGTGTATTTTCTTACTCTGTCCATGCAGAATCAGGCTCAAAATCATGTATGGAGCTCTTCAGTAGCTCTGGCCACAATAAAGTTTTCTATATTCTTTGCTAAATAATTTCCTCCTTTCTTTTGCAGCAATTCCTGGCTCTGTCCTATTGATGATCCCCAGGCTGTTTGGTTGACTTCTCCCTGAGCCTCTGGAGTCCCAGAAGGGCTCAGCACTGTAGCTGATGTGGGGGTGACAGCAGTCCCCTCTCCACAAGGCCTTTTGGGTGTTAGAGGGGAGGGATCAGTCTGTGTAACCCACCCTGGGTTTTGAGCTGGAGCATGGTGAGTACCAGAAGCTCTGCATTGTCCTGCAGAAAGGCTTCTGTGCTCTTTGGGCTGAGGGGAACTGGGTTTGCTGGGCTATCAGATGTCCAGGGACATCCTTCTGCTGCCTTCAGCTGGAACATTTGCTTTACTCCGCTGAAAAACTCAAGGCTGTCAAACATGCAAGGCTGTGTCCATGCATTGGAGCAGGTGGGTGCTGAGCCAAGAGCCAGGCTCCAGCAGGACAGGCTCCCAGTGTTGGACTCTGATCTCCTAAACCTCGAGGGCAGCAGGAGGAATGTGTGTGCCACATGGTGATTGAATTGGCTGGGGTTTATGTTTTTGCCAGAACCACATCCAAGGTGCACTGTTGAAAATGCACAGTGGGCACCCGAGAGTGAAAATGGTGAGGCTGAGATGGTTTTAGCTCCTGGACTCTCCTTCCCTACCTTGCTTTTGTCCTCTTGGGCCTTTGATGTTGATACCCTGCAGGTTCAAGTGCCAATGGCATTTCTACTGCTCTGCATGAGCAATGTCCATAGCAGACCTGTAAGCAAAAGGAGCAAGTCACATTGGGGTGCTGCTGCAGATCCAGCATGTGGGCAGAGCAGTCCTGGGCTCAGCACCAGAGAGTTGCAATGACCACAAGCTGAGCCCAAGACCATTAGAGCTGGGCTGAGGTCCTGACAGCAGAAGTCCTGATGCCTTCAGCTCCCCATCACTGCAGACACGCTGAGCTCTGGCATCCTCAAGCACCTTCTCCATCATTAAATAAAAGGTTTTTGCCAGGGCGTGAAGTCTCCCATCAGCTGGAGGCAGTGCCCTGAACCAGCTGTTTCCACCACTGTAGCTTTCTATTAGGAAGAAGCAATGATTTGCAGGATGACAGCTTTCCACAGTCCTCTGGAATCGAGCCACGGTCCCTGGCATTGTCTGGCAGCTGTGCCAGGCCCCGCAGTGCCTGCTCCAAGCCTCTGCCTTGGCATGGGATGCACGTCGTGCTCACTTTCATCTTTGAGCCTGGCTCAAGTTTCTTTGTTTCCTCTTTGAAGTCAAGGGGACCATCCTTTGGGAAATGACTTTGTAGGAGTCTGTTCCTGCTCTGCTTTTGACACGTCCTGAGAGCATCTCAATGAGCCGCCGTGAGTCGCAGGGCGGGGGAAGTTCCTGCCAGAGGATGGAGCTTCCCCCCGCTCCTGTGCCCGGGGCCGTGCATGGCACGAGTGCAGCTGGTGCTCGGTGGCACACCCGGCACGGACACAGCACGCCCCGGTCCCGACCGCGCTCAGCAGCCGCAGCTAAGCCCCGCTAATGCCTTGTGGACGCGCTGTTGCTGGGGTGACCGTGTACATATTGCACAACCTCCGAAACACTTCCCTCTGTTTTGTAGCAACTCGCGCTAGAGAAGCGGCGTTCCCGCATAACCTCATCCACCCTAGAACCGCGGCCGAGCCAGAGAATCATTCCTGAAGCGGGATGAGTCCCGGGAGGCTGCGGTGCCCAGCCTCGGGGGAAGCGAGGGGCAAAGAGGATGAGGGTGAGCACAGAAGGTGTTCGGAGGTTGAGCTTGTGCCGTCGTTGAAGCTCTGAGCTGCACCCCGAGCAGTCACAGCGCCCTGAACTCCGTGAGGGTGGGGAGAGGGACACAGCCCTAGCAGGAACCAGCCCAGCAGCCGAAGCTGCACCTCGGGGATGTAGCTGTGTGTGAGCCTCGGTGTGTCTGGAGTGAGCGCTGCAAGATTCGGCTCATTCCCCCCTCCATGGGGCGGGAGACAGCCTAGGAACATCCTGACTTTGATTAGAGGGGAAAGGCTCCCGGCGAGCTGAGCACGGAGCCGCGTGCATGCTCCTCCACCACATCACAGGACCTGTGCAACCTCCCTCTCTCAATTCCTGCCCGTCCGTGGGCTGCGGACCAAGTCACAGCCTCCTCCCGGGCTTCCTTTTCCGGGCTGCATGAGGAGCAGCGGGAGCCGGCCAAGGACCGTGCTCCATCCCAACAGGGTTGTCATGGTGACAACAAACGCACAACAAACCCCAGCCCTTAGGAACCGAAACCTGACCTGCTCAACCCGACCCCGTGGACAACTCCGCAGCCGTGGCTCAGCTTCCCCCTTACCCGGCTCTCCCCGTGTGCCATTGCTTGGCTCCTTGGGCTCTGCAGCCCCAGGACCAGCCGGAGCTCCTACAGAAGAGCTGCCGACATGTCCAACTCCTCCACCTGCTGCCGGCTCGGAGGATCCAGGCTCCCACGCTGCCCACCATTGCCAAATCCTGCTGGATGCTCCAGCCGACATTACCTGGCTCCTGTCTGGAGCTGTCAGCTGGAAGCAGAGCCAGACACCTGCTCTGGTGGTGAGCTGCAGGGCAAGCTAAGGATAAGGCTGTACCTCGGATAAGGCTGTACCTTGGATAAGGCTGTACCTTTATCAAGACTTAACCACCCTCCTCTGTGTGGCAATAGTTATTCCCTTGTCCTTAAACCAGAGAGGTGGTTACAGCTCGTGCCCACCTTCTGCAGGTGGGAGGACACCCCTGGGTCCCTGCTGGCCTGCACAGAGGCTGGTTTAAATTCCCACTTCACAACCAGGCACTGTCACCTCTGACCCTCTGCACTTTGGAACCTGCTTTCACATTGTATGAGGAGCAGGAAGAAAGTGTCATCAGGAGAGTCCTCCATGTAGCTCCCAGGCTCTCTGGCCATGTCTGAGCTCTACCAGCACAAACCAGAGAGAGGAAAAACACTTCTTGGAGAGATCTGCCTGGACTCTGGCATCAGATGAACCTCTACAGTTGCCCTTTCCACTCTGGACTGTCCCCTCAAGATATCCTTGCCACCCTGCCTCTGGCTGGGCTGTGAAAGAGCAGCTCTTGTGGAGCCCCCGATGGAAGGGCCACAGGGTTGGTTGGGGGCATAATAAAGTGGGGACCTTCATGTGTCTGACCAGCTGGGCCTACCCAAAGTGGCCAGGTGCTCACTCCTGAGGCCTCTGGCACCAGCCCTGGCACTCACCTCTGAAGTGAGAGGTGAAGTTAGTGATCCCAGACTCCCAGAGCTGTTTGGTGTTTACCTCCGGAGGTCTCCAGACCCTGATCCAAGGGAGAATCAGTGTGAGTGGGTTGCTCATGGCTTTGTCCAGCCAAGAACTGGCAACAGCGTTCCAGGAGAGAACAGGTACCCTCAGCCAAGAGGGGCAGGTTGTCACTGGGGCTGTGCCCCACAGCAAAATGCTCTGGGTACACAAGCAGAATTGATGCCCTGGGACAGCTCAGCCACAGGGATACCTGTGTCTGTCCTTAACCTGTGGCTTCTCTGCACAGTGTTGTTTGCAGACAGACCTACTTTTTTTTGTTTGATGTTTGAGCCACATCCCATTTCCAAAGTTGCTGATTTGTCTGCAGGACCCCCAAGGCAGCAGCAAATCACACCCTGTGTGTCCTGGCTGTTCACAGCTCCTGCTGGTGCTGCAGCTGATCATCCACGATGCCAGCGGGCTGTGGGCAAACAGCTGAGGTGGGGCAGTGAGTAAGAGATGTGGGTTGTGCTGGGGCTCCATGACAACCACAATATTTGGGTACTGCCTCAGCTTGCAGCACCCAGCGGGAGCCCTGTGTGTGGTCATGCTCTGGGCTGCCAGGGTGGGCAGAGCTGGCACGTGGCTGCTCCAAGGGTGCCTCACCAGGCCACAGGTGCTCACACAGCCCCTGACACAGCAGCATGGCTGGCATTGTCTCAGCCTGGGCGGTGGGCTTGGTGCATGTGTCACCCACCAAGAGGACAGTTCCCCTATGGGAGGTGTGGTGACTGTGTGGGGCAGGGGAAAGGGCTGTGGGGTAAAACACAGCAGGGCTGCCAGGGGAGCCTGCGCTCAGGGGGTGCCAGAGAGACCTTGTGGGTTTATGGTGGGGCCTCGGGGGGTGCTGAAGGGACCTTGTGGGACAACGGTGGGGCTTTCTAGGGTGATGGTGAGACCTTGTGGGGTGTAGGAAAGACCTGGTCAGGTGCCGGTAGAGTCTCGTGGGGAAGTAGAGAGCCTTCATGGGGTGGTGGAGGATCCCAGAGATGGTCCGGGTGCGCTGCCCGGGCTCGGTCTCCCCGCCCCGAGGGCGCTCCCGCGGTGCCGCGGC
>WEIU01011028.1:706559-803402 GCA_013389925.1 Aegithalos caudatus | reverse complement strand
AAAAAAAAAAAAAAAGTTTCCTCAGACAGAATATTCCTGATGTGCCTCTCACTGAACTGGCATTTCCATGGCTTGGCTCAGACCAGCTCCAGCCTCATTAAGGGTATAATCTGTGTTCATGCTCACCAGAATAGCTCTCTGTTGTGTCCCAAATCCATCCATTTGCAGCAGTGGGGGCATTACAAGAAGCAGACACAACTGGAGGAATTCCAGGTACCACGCCCTGCCACGAGAGCTGAGCTGTCCCTGCCTGTGGCCAGCCCACACCTCTGCCTGTCCTGCAGAACAGCCCTGGGCTCCTGTAGTTCAGTCAATTGTTTCACTTCCATTCTTGGAAATAACGCCTGGCTGCTCGGACATTTTTCCAAAACAACTCAGAAGAAGAAAACTCAGGGAGAAGGGTGGGTGAGCTTACAGGTGCTGCTGTTCTGAGCATCTTTCCAACAGGCTGGGAAGTTCTGAGGGACAAAGGGGACTGTGGGATCCAGCAGCTGGAGGTTGCACAGAGCAGAAAATCTCCAGAGCTGCCTGTGAGAGGCTGCACATTCTGTTTGTAGAAAAGGTTGGTTTGGTCCTTCAGCAGCCCAACTATCCATCCTCTGATGCTCTGACTTCCTTGGAGGAACTCCATTTTTGCTGTATCATGACTCCAAGCTCCTGGAAAATGCCAACAGGGCACAGCTGCCCCTGGCACCACTTTTGTATTGTTGCTTTGTATCAGTTCTCATGAACCTTATAAACCACATCAGCCCCCATTCACTCGATGCCCAGGAGGCTCTGAAGGATCTTTGTATTTTTCTTTGCTCTGTGTGGGTGTTTGATTCCTGGAAATGCAGTGGCTGGAAGCAACAGCCTGATCCATCTCTTGTAGGGTGGAAGCTGCTACATGGTTCCCCTAAAGCCTTTCATCCAGCTACTGAATCAGATAATCCCTTTGGGATGAGACAAGACATAAGAAAACAAATCCCCAGAATTATAAAGGGTCATAAATGTTACAAGAAATTAATCACTTTTGTACAGTTTTCCCCATATCTGGCAAGTCCCTCGGAGCCTTTCCAGTGGTGCTGCTGAGCCCTTGGAAGCAATGAATGTCAGTGAGTGTAATGTGGTGTGAGTTTAAGCAAACTCTTATGTCACTGCTTTGAAGTATTTGTCTCAAACACACTTCTAAAGAAAACAAAACAAAACAAAACAAACAAAAAAAAATTTTCCAAGCATTCCTGCATAGGTGTGTGAAAAAAAAATAACCGTAACAAGCAGTAAAATCTGAAGCACACCAAAATAATCTGGAGTTTTGGCAGGAAGCTCAGGTGATGTCAGGAAATAATTCTAAACAGAAAAGTTTCTATGGATTTTTTTTTTTTTTTACCTAATTGGAAACAGATTTTTTTCTTTGGATTTAAACAGTTCCCTGTAGCATCTGCAGTGTTATCCCTAGCTTATGCATGTCAGGAACAGGAGGGTATGGAGCAGGGAAGGGAAAACTCAGCATCCTCCTGATGCTATTTCGTGCTATTGCTACAGGTTTAGCCTGTCTTGGGACAGTCATGCAACATCATTTTATTGGGATTATTACCCAGTAGATTTCAAGGTAAATTACAAAATCCAACCAGGCTCCTGTCCATTGAAGCCCGTCCTTCCGCCCTCATAAATGCAGCAAGGATTTCCCGCTCCTCCGAGGCGGAGCTTTGGGAAGGAGCGCGGGTTGCCGCTGTTTTCCCGGGATGGGGAGATGCCGCTGGCAGCGGAGCAGCTCCTCCCCGGCTCCCCTGAGACACGGCGGGGGTCACGGCCTGAGCCGAGAGCGAGCTCAGAAACTCCGCAGGCACCGAAACACGGGATCTGTCCCGCAGCAAAGCTTGGAAGTGTCAGCGGGGTCACGGCTGGACAGCACAGCAGCGCCCAGCCATTAGATCGTGCAGTGCTTATTTATCAGTGGGACAATAAAAATATCCCGATTTTAGGTTTTAATATTTTTCTGAAAACATTTCCCCCTTATCCGAAAACACCATCTGGCTGCCTTTCTTCCATCATCCCTATCCAATCTGCCATCTAAAAGCATCCAACAGCTCTTCTATATTAATGTGGTTTTTTGCAGTCGACAGCAGAGAATGTCAGAGACACCAGCGACTCCAAAAGCATAAACCTGACACAAAAACCAGCCTACAAAACGCTGTCTGGAAAGCTTATTAATAAAGAAATTAAATAAATTATCTTTATGTCAGCTGAGACTTCCAGTAGTAACACTCAGATAATAATGGGTAAACCTAAGAGAAATGTTCAAGATGTAAACCCATCCCTGAGGTGTGATATAGCCCCAGAATTGCAGTTGTTATTGAACAGATTTATTTAGATATTAATATTTAAAGTATAAATTATTAACAAATATAAAATGTAGACATTAACATGTGGAGTTAGTCTGTGTTCATTTTGATGCTCTTTTTTCAATGCTGACCTTATCTCCGAAGGAAGCTTTAAAATATTATTTTGAAAAATTGTTTAAATATTCAAATAATAAAATATTAATGCATATTAATAAAATATTAATTAAGTATTGATGAGCACTCCTAAATCTTTATGTAAAGGCCTCTTTAGGTTTTTTTAACTAAAAATCCCACATGATCAAATTAGTTCATTTATCAGCTGTCATATTCCACATTTTCTTATTTATTCTTTTTTTATTCTTTGGGTCTTGCTTCTCACCTGTTTCCTATTCTAAGAGAAATGACACAAACATCATCTAACTGAAGAGATGTCACATTAACATTGTGTTAATTGGCTTTTAAATAAATTGCAGCCCTGCCCCTTCCTCCAGCATGGGCCGGATGGGATGGGATGGCTTGGGATGGGTTGGGTTGGGATGGGGTAGGGAGGCACAAGCCATGGCTGGCAGCAGGGATGAGACCCCTTTGTGCAGGGAGGAGCTGCTGGCTGGGCACTGATGCCCATCAAACAGCAGCCTGGATTCCCTCAGGAATGTCTGGGAGTACTTTCCTTGGAGCAATGGTGCCATGAGGATGTTTTGGTGGTGCTCTTTCTTCCACTGTTCCCTAAAATTAGATTGAGTCTCAGAAATAACTATCCAGTTGTTTTTCTTAAAATTTTTCATCTCTCTTGCCTGAACAGTATCAGCAATAGGAAGTTGATGAGATTACCTATGAAAAACTCTTGTTCCTGTTCATCTTTGATTATCAGTGCAGTGTGGAGTTACAAGCTGTCTCTGGTTTACTGATTTAATTCTTGCATCCAGTTACAGAGGGGTTCCCCCACTCCATCCTTTTCCAGACATGCTTTTGACTCCCTTTTCTGTGGGCATTTGTATGAGAAATTGCCTGAAAACATTTCAGACATCAGGTTGTTCTAGAATTCACAGGTTTGTTCTTGCCCCTCAGTGTTTTCTGTGTGGAGGAACCAGAGAGTGTTGTGGGATCTGCAGTAGAGTGAATTCATTTTAATGTCAGTGACTGGCATTTCTCAATTCCCAAAAATAAAGCCACTCTGTTTCCTGAATCTCTGTTGTGGAAAGAAGCTCCTGCATGGGGTAGGTCTGATAGTCATAAATTATTCATTGACCAACACCTTCATTTTTACACACAGACCTCAAAGCTACCTTTTCTTGGCTCTGTTGAATTTATTATATGAACATTAATTTTGCATTAACCTGAAGCCTTTCTTGCAGGCAAAGTGGGATTTTTCTATGTTGTTTTTCTATATTTTTTTCATTCTTAGATAATATTGTTTGCAGAAGGACATCACAGTTTGTGTTAACCTTATCAATGCTCCTGGATAGGTATCCAAACAAATGTCACATTCAGCTGGTTGGTGAGCACAGAAATGCCAAATTTTATGCTTGACCTTTCTGTAAGAGCTCATTTAATGGTTTTGTTTTCAATTAACTACAGTTAAAGAAAGCAGCTGTTGTGTTTGAGGACAATTTTATACTGCCCCATCTAATTGAATACAAATGTTTTAATCTGCAAAAAGTGGTGTTGCCCTTTTCACTGCTCCGTGAGGAGATTCAGTTGGCCTGAAAATAATTTCATTCTAATGAGACATCACTGAATTTACTGTCATGTGCACCAGGAAAGTGACAGTTTCTCTTCCCCTATTCTGTATCTGAATAAATGAAAATATTAAATGGATATCTCTAACAATGATTTAATTTGCTATACAGCTAAAAGTATTTTTTATTTAAATTACACTATTATTTTGTCTTGTTCCAGTGAAGGGTGAGTCTGTACATCCTGGCTGGCTGAAATGTATATTTTCAAATATTAATATCTGCATTTCCTCCTAAGTTTTATCTAAGCTCTGAGTTTCTTCTGATTTCCAATCTCTTTTAATGGAATTGTCCCAAAAATGTTACGCTGCTTCATATTTCTAACATCAAATATTAACATTTTGCATTTAACATCATCTTTTTTTTTTTTTTTTTCTTTTAGGCAGTGTTTAAAGATGTCCCTCTCCAAAGGCTGGGAGAGGAAGACCAGCAAAACTCGGTACTATTACTGCATTACCAGTGCACATCACATTTAACATGGCCAGGAACACCCTGATCTCTCTAGGTTGGTGTCACTGTCCATGGCAGGGGGTTGGAACAAGGGGATTTTTAAAGCCCTTTCCCACCCAAACTAGACTCTGATCACAGATTTGTGCAATGTTTGCACATCTTTAACAAAAAGGAAATTGCTTCTCTCTTCATATTTTTGTGGGTGTTTTTTAGGGCAGGATCAGCAAAGCCAGATTAGTCCAGCTGAAAAATACTGCATCTGCCCCCTCTGCTGGTGTCCCTGCTCTGAGGCTGAAAAATGCTTTCCAAAACTGCAGTGGTCAGGAGAACTCAGGGAGCTGAGGAGAGGGCACTCTCCCTGCACAGGCACAGCAACCTATTAGGTCTAAAAAATTTATCAGTCATCAGAAATTGAGATGGCTTAAAACACCAGTGTCCTGTGAGCATTCCACATTGCACCAAATTGGAATTCTTGCATTCCCCATTCCTACAAGTGTCCAAGGCCAGGCTGGACAGGGCTTGGAGTGACCTTGATCTAGTGGAAGGTGGCACTGCCCATGGCAGAGGGGTTCAATGAGATGGTCTTGGAGGTTTTTTCCAACCCATTCCAGGATTTTATTTCTAACACACCCAAATGGCCAAGCTATGCCTGGGAATTGTTGGGAGTACAAACTGGGTAGGGCAAGCACAATGCCCATTACTAGCAGAGATAACCTTCCTGGGAAGGGTGCATTTCCTAATAGTCCACTGGACCCATCTTTAGGGGATCCCCTATGGAAAATGCCATGATGAATTTTCCATGTGAGGTGTGTCATGAGTGTCACAGGGTGGGATTCCTGCTTTTCAGTATCAGATTTTATCTACCCTTGATTAGTTAAAGGGGGAGGAAAAAAAAAAGAAGGAGCAGAGAATGTCACTTAGCTTATAGAGAGGCAATAGCTGACAAAAGTATTGAAAATTCCAATTCTGAAAAACATTTCAGGCAAACACCTCTGGTTTATTTATTTTTCATTTATTTTGGTTACACCCTCCCAAAAATGCATCATCTAACTGGGGATTCCTGACAGCAGCTCAGACTCTGTGGAAGTCAAGGTTGGCAATGGAGAGATTTCTAAGGATGCCAATGAAACATTTTCTTTTTCTCATTGTTTGGGTGCCAGATACGGAATAGGGGGAAAAAACCGTTTGTGTACTTTTCAGTGTTTAAAATTATAGGCACCATCAGCCTCACCCCAACAACCTGCTGGGTTAGGTTTGGTCAGAGAAATGTTACTTCAAGCTGTCCCCAGTACTCTGAGGGGGTATTTAGACACCCCAGGGACAACTGCCCCTCTCAGTGCTCCCTGTCTCCTTCTGCAGCCCAGGTCCCCATGCTGAAATCATGACACAGTACAAATAAGATTCATATAAAGAAAATAACCTTTATTAGACAAATCAATCAAACCCTGAAAAAAGAGTGTCAGGTAAACAATACTAAAGGATTTTCCAGCAATTTAGAAACCTTTGAAACTGAGAAATTCCAGAAGTTTCATGTTTCTCTTGTTGCATTACTAAGTTCTCTCCCTCTTGTGACATGAGCTACTGCTGTCTTGACAGCCCAAAAACCTTGCATTAACCCAGCAATTATCTCAAAATAGCAACTTGTAAAATATTCCCTGTATAACTGTTTCCCATACAATTTTGTACAAAGGTGTCTAACTGTATTTTCTTTGCTGTCTGAAAAAAAGAACAAGGTTTAAAAAATCCAGCTTATTAAAAATAAACAAGTGTTTTATATACAGTACAGGAATTTCCAAACTTGAAGGAACGCTCCAGGGCAGCTGTGGGGTGTAACACCCCAGTCTGCCAAGGGGAGAAAACTGCAGTTAAATAAATTACTACTCCATCTTCTTCCTCAGGCCAAAGGTGGCACTTCTCTCACACCTGCAGGAGCCTGATTTACAGCCCTGCATAAACCAGGAGTAAACAAGAGCTTGGCAGCCAAGTAACTACTGCTTCCAAAAATGCTAATTTTCATTTCATCCAAGAACAGAGGGAGGGTGTCACAGCCATGCAGTGACCTTGGATGTTAACTCCAGAAAAATCCACCTTGGAACACAGGGCTCGTTTGTTCTCCAGTTACACTGAGTTACTTCAAACAACGTGCACTTCAGGTTCAGCATTATAATCAACACATTACACTCAAAACCTGTTGGTCTTGAATGCCAGCACCATCCAAAGCTCCTCAAACAAACCACGGCAGTGGGACTGAAGTGCCAGAAGAGGGGCTGAGTCAGAGGTGAAGCAAGGAGCCAGTCCCTGTCAGTCCAAAACCAGGGGCACAGCCAGGACAAAGCACAGTGGAGCCTGAACTAAGCCACTGGAACCTGAGCCAGCAGGGTGAGAGAGAGAGATTTGCACTGGGACAGCAGCTACAGGGGGCAAGTGGCTAAAATTAGAGCCAGCAACATTGGTGCCTCCTGAGCTCCACCAGACAGCTCCCTCCTCTTCCTCACACCTGCTGACACCTCTGCTGGCTGCTCCAAAGCTCCTCTCTGTGTCAGCTCCCCACTGGCATCAGGGGAGTCTCTGCCTGGGCATCTCCCCCTCCTCTGGGGAATGCACTGAGGATTTACAGGTGGAGCTGGCAGTCAGAGCAGAGGTGGCACAGGCAGAGCTGACAGATGGTTATGAGAGAGATTAGCTCAGCACCAAGGCACTGGAAGAACCATCTGAAGAAACAATTTATAACAATGAAATTGCTTTTATTAGAATGAAAGTGTTAAGCCAAGGAAATAAATTACTGCCTACGATAGACATATTTAGAACATAAGGAAGGACATTAAATATTGAGCTTCAGGTCAATACAACCCTGAAACAGAAAGTTACACTACTTTTTTTTAAATACCTCAATTTCTCTTCATGCCCTTCCAAAGACTTTATAAAATGTGCAGCTTACAGAACAAATAGTAACAGAGTCACTTGTAATAAAAATCTGTACAACTCATAGCTTTAAAAATAATACATTTTTTTTTTTCTCCAAACTGCTATGTTACTTATTACTTATAAATACAGGGCTATTGAGTTTTAAATGCCCAAGGTCCCATCCAATACCAAAGCTATTACATTTAGTTGACAGAAGCCTTCCTGGGACTTCGCCTCAGGCAGAGGTCAGGTTTTGGGCTGTTTGAAAATGCCTGATTAATGGGCAAAAAATATCTTCATGGATGAAGACTGTCTCCTTCTGCTGGTCAGAGGCCTGGGGTCTTCAGTGAGTTTGAAATGGCAATCAAACCTGGAACACAGCATTGTGCAATGGGTTAGACCAGCTGCACTCCCGTGATGTGGCAGGATCCCACAGGTCCCTCTGTCCTGGCCAGCAGTGACTTTGCAAAACACTTGAAATCCACTGTTTGTCAGAGGTAAATTTTGGTGGGGAAAGAATGTTTTAGTGGAAGAGCCTTGCAGGAGAAGCACAGCTCATCCCCCATGTGGAGATCTGCCTCTGTGCTCCAGGACTCGCCCAAAGGCTATGTTCTGCTGTCCCTACTGCTTCTGTGGCCACTTCAAAAGTCTCATCTGTGACCTTCCAGAAGGGGCTCAGGATCTTAAATCTGAACCTTGGCTGGTTCTGTACAGCTGGTTCTGAACTCCTGCAGGTTACAAGCCACGGGTCAGTGTGGTGTCACACCCCACAGTGCCATTCACCACCCTGTGCCTTGGCCATTCAAGCCCTAATCCTGCCCATCATGCTTGTACCCCTCTGCTCCCTGTGAAAAGGGAGGCTCAGCCCTAAGAACAGAGAGGGAAGAACAGCTCCTGAGTCAAGAGCAGGCTGGTTTGAGTGGGTCCTGACATGACACACCAAGGGCTGCCAGCCATGAGCAGGAGCCCAGCCTGGCTGCAAGTCCTGCCAGGGTTCACCCTCCTTGGATCAACAGTGACTTCCTTGCAGACAAGGCATCCTCCCAAAATCACTAAGTACAGGAGCAACATCTGGCAGCTCCCTCAGGACATCCTGACCACAACCTAGCAGGTTCCTCTGCCTGGTGAAGTACCATTTCCTTTGGAGGTTCAAAGGAAAATGTGGGATAAATCCGCCTTGGGGAGAATATTGTGATTCCCCAAGGCAGTTCAGAGGGACTAAGAGCAGGATTTTGGCCAACAGTCACAAGAAATAGATTAGTGGTTAGACAGGTGGACAGCATTCAGAGGAAAGCAACTCATCTGAACACTCAGGAGGTGGTCAAGCCTCTACTACCTGAATGTGATTTTGCTTGTTTTGCCTCTGCAAGGCAGAAAGCATCAGACCAGCTGTTCAGAGTGGCTCCATGGGAGCTGCTCCTCTGTAACCCATCAGAGCCTCAGACACCAGTCAGAAATGCATGGGGAAAACTCACAGAGGAGCTAAGGGTGAGGTTCCCCTGACTCAGAGCTACTGACAAACCTGACCAGCACTCAGAACTGCTGGAAAATCCCCTGCAGGGGCTACTTACAACAACTCCACTTCCTGAGGCGGGGCCGAGGGGCTCACACTATTCTTGAGGGACTTATGGTGACCTGGCCTGCTTTCTGCAGAAGAGAGAAGCCAGTGTTAGTACAGGGTTAGAGGACAACAGCAACAGGATCTAGTGGGAAGGGAAGCAGCTGAGAACTCTCAGGAACACACCAACATCTCAGAACAACAGGCTCCCACTCCTCCATCTCATCATTCCCCAAAAAAGGCCCAAATCTCCCAGAAAAGGAGCTTGGCAGCATCCACAGCAGAGCTCCAGCCATTCCAGGAGGTTATACGTGTACCCCAGCCCATGGCAGCATTATAGCTCCTGTTTGTGCACCTCCTCCTTATGCAGCCTCCAGCACTGCAGGTCCTTTCTAGCTCATCTCCTCAGGGATCTTGGCCACTGCAGGGGTGGCTCCTGCACCACAGGGGCTCTCGCCCACCCCAGAGGGGGTGAGTCTCTGCAAGAGCAAATGTCACTTCCCCACAGTCACCCCAAGCACAAAAGCAGCATCTTTGGTCCCCCTGGGAGAGGCAGTGGCTTGAACTGGGGAGGCAGTTGCAGGAGCAGGCAAAGTGAAGAAAGTGTTTTGGCTGCTTGCACTTACTGCAGAAATGTACTGGCTGTTTGTGAACCTGGGCCTGCCCTCCATGGCAGAGCTATGCTGTGGGCCTACAGGCACGTAGGGGGCCGAGCCCATGTCTTCACAGAAGCTTTCCTGTGGGACGTTGGAGACACAGCCGCTGTCGGAGCCGCTGGAGCCGGCGGCTGACATGCAGTGCGACGACTCCGAGCTCTCTGTTGCTGGGGAAGGAGAGGAAGGTCACTCTGATAACCATGACTTTGGGCTGCATATTAACTCGTGACACATACCCTTGATAATGTACCTGTCTGCAAAGGCACTGGCCACACAAACCCACAGATCAGCCACACTCCTGTCTGGGCCTCTTTAAGGCCACAAACAACAAATCAACACAAGGAGTTATAACGATGCTGGTGATTGGTATGGGCTGGCCAATGAAGCTCACACAAGGCAAGGCAAAGGGTCACGGGGACAGGCTGGTGAGGGCAAGGGACAGAGCACCTCATACCAGAGGGGCAGGGACCCAAGAAAAGACCACAGCAGCACCAGTACACAGCACCAAGCCTGCCATGGGTACGGCTGCAGCTCAGCAGGTACTTTATAACCCTGGTATTTGAGCTAACTCCCCTCATGGAACCTGAGACAGAGCTGGCATGGAAGGGCAGGGCCCTCATGCCCTGCTCTGGGTAGGAGACAGGGACTGCCATGACCCCAGGAAGCCTGGTCTGACCACACAGCACAGAACAAGCTGCAGGGAGGAGCCCACCCATCCCAGGTGCTGCAGAGCAGCAGGGCTGTACATACTCATTGAGGGCTGGCTGCTCGTCTCGTGCTCCAGCTCATCTTCCTCGATGCAAGTGCCAATGTCAAAGGGGCGTCTGGGGGCCAGGACTCCTGGCAGCAGAGCCTGGTCCAGGTACATGTGGAGGTTGAGGGGCCCCAGCAGGGAGGAGGAGGAGGAAGGGGTGTAGGCAGTAGGGGTGCCGCTGGTGGAGAGCTGCGTCTGTGTCCTCTTGAAGGGATTGGAATGGTCAAACAGAGACACTGCAATTGAGGCTCTGGTCCTGGCACCTGCCGAAAACATACAAAAAACCCCTGAGAACCAGTCCTGTCTCACTCACATGGATCAAGGGTGAAGGCACAGCTGTACCTACCTCTGCCTTTCATGATGTAATCGATAGCACGGTCGTTAATAGCTGCCTCACTGGGTTTGATATCCAGGAACGGCTTGTTACCCACACCCATGGAGACCATCTCCTGCATACGGATTTCTGGAGAGGAAGAGACCCACAGCCACATTGTGAGGCTGCCCTGACCCAACCCTCCCCACAGGCACTATTTAGCCACAGATTAGAGCACTCCTGGGCTGGGCTGCTTCTGAACTGCTGAGATTAGATCTCTTCTCCCCTTGGTCCCCTCCCCAGCACTGTGGAGTCTCCAGGAACAAGCAATCATGCCCTACTCTGGCCAAGTAGCTCAGTGCCATGCCACCTACTAGAGTCCTGCCAAGCGGGAAGCCTGTGGGGACAGGAGGGACTTGGTCAGCATGATCCAGTAGTGAGGTCCAGTAGTGGCCTAGATCACTCTAGGCAAGTGAAGACAGCAGGTCTTTCAGAGGCACAGCCTGTGCTCACAGGACAGGGAACCCCAAGCATGGATCTTTTGTTTCTCTCATAGGGAAACAGGTGGGTGTCTACAGTCACACAGAGCTTGGACCAGTTGAGTTTCCTGGGGATGAGGGGCAGGGAAGGGACATGCCCAGCCAAGCGCAGCACATGCTCCTGAGGCTGCATGCTGGCACACAGCTGCTTGCTGCACAGAGCTGCCTGGTAACAGGATCCAAACCTACTCAGGACAGCATGAGCTGAACAGGGCTCCCGCACCTTTTGCGGCACAGAAGGAATTCCAGGAAGGAATCACACCTTTATTGCGGGCTGCCTGCTGCCACAGGATCTTGGCAATGTCACTGGTCCAGGCCTGCTTAGTCTCAGCTGAGCTGGCCTGGAGGATGTAGGTGTCACTGGACTTCCGCCTTCGGAACCAGATCTCAAAGCGCAGGCCGCTGTCTCCAGAGTTCTCTGTCAGACCAATGTCTGCAGTCTGTGAGGAAGAGGAAAAGCAAAGCATAAACCAGACTGCACCAGGAGCAAAAGGAGTAAACTGCTTGAAACTCGTGCTAGAGATATCACCAATTTGGCAGACCTAACAGGAAGGAGCCTGGGGGTCTGGAAAGTAGCAGGTATGTCCTGGACACAGCTGAGCACAGACAGCTCAGGCAATTGCCAGTGCTTCATCCAGAATTAGCACCACTTCCCTGCCACATACACACTGCACTTCGCCCATACTCCACAACCCTCAGAAAATGCTGGCCCCACATCTCACAGCACAGAGAGGGCCTAGGCACATAAATGAGTGAAGTATTACCTTCTGGCTTCACTATATCGTTTGGAGGAGGCTTAGAAGTGGTGGGAGCAGCTCTTCTGCTGAAGGTGCCCCTGCTTCCCGTTTCAGAGGCATGTGCCATGGGGAAACCAGCCACAGACACCTCGCACACAAGAGGGAGCTGCAGGGCTGCCCTTACCTTGAAGGAGCGCTTGTAGATATACACATCAAAGCCACCCTCGATCCTCTTGGGCTTGCTGAAGAGGATGAGGTCCTCAAAGAGGAACACGTGTCGCTGGCACTTCCTGCGGCCCAGCCAGATGGTGAACTCGTCCTGCCGCACCAGCTGCCCCTGCTCCTTCAGGTTTACCTGGACACAGAGGACATCGTCCTAAGACTCCATCAACATAATTCAGGCAGACCTAGACCTGGACTTGGACAACAGGGTCCCATATGGCTGTAGCCCAGGTGGTGAAGAAGTGGCAGCTACCTGACATCTTAAGAGGGCTCTTGAAGACATCAGGCTGCATGGCATTGCTGGGGCCCACATCTGGCTGGAACAACTGGCTCCAAGCTCAGGGGAGAGCTGGACCTTTCTCCTACACATAACACACAGATGACCCTCTTCTGTCACCCCGTGCAGATCTGTGACAAACCTCTGGGGTGGCAACAGCAGGCAGCAGTCAGAGCTTTCTCTTGGAGAGGAAATTACTTCTATCCACTGCCAGGAGCTCGTCTGGGTCAGAAGGCCAGCTCCTCAGTTCTTCCTGGCCCAGACGGATCCTACTCCACCCTGAGCCCTGAGGTTTCTCCTTCTCCAGTGCTGCACTTTGTATGCCAATCCAAGTCCCACCTAGTTGATTTTCCCCTACCGCTGGCATCAGCATCAGTTCAAATTCCTTCTTGCAATCTGCCTGACCCTCTTTTCACCAGCTCAAGAAATGAAAGATCCAAAGCAGCCTGCAGGATGCCATCAGCAAAGGCTGCCAGGCTGCCTCCCATCACTGGTAAGCACCTGGGATGATGCTTATGACAAGCAGCTCACCCAGCTAAGGTACCAGCATCCAGGCTGTCTGTTCTAGGAAATCAAGGAGACCTCCAAGCCCAGTGTTCCTTTGCCCCATGGCTCGGCAGTCCTGCTATGCTGTACTGACAGACAGCACTCTGAGCACTGGGGGAACCTGAGGGGAGGCTCACTGAACAATATGAAGACTCCAAGTCCAGAGAAGGGGAGTAAGTGTGGCTGTTCCCCCGGGCAGGGGAAGACACGGGAACGTACGTCACAGTCACGGATGGCATCCATGGCCAGCAGGTCATTTCCATGCCGGAGCTGAAACTTCACCATCTCCTCAGCAGCACGGAGATAGCCCAGCTCCTGCTCTTGTGCCTCGCTGCACTCCTTGATCAGGTCCTTCAGGAGCAGGGCGTATTTGCTCATCCGCTGGATGGGTTTCAGCAGGTAGGAGGCCAGGTCCATCTTATCCCCCAGCTGCACCTGCTTGAACTGAGAAATGCAGCAGAGTGAAGCAGCAGCTTCCCCAAGGAGCACCCACACCCTGACAAGGTCCCCAGGCAAACACTGACACCTCTTGACTGGGGTACTCAGGGAAAATGAGTACTCTTGGGGAAATGCAAGGCCACAGGACCAATGCTGCAGTGTGATGAGTTCCTTTCCCAAGCCCTCACTGCACCCCCACTGCACCTCTGCCCTGTCCCTCCCATACAGCTGTGCAGAGAGTTGTGCCAGGGAAGCAGAGGCAGCACTGAGCCTGCCTTGGGCACATAAGCTAGTTTTGCTTAAACAGATCAGTGACCAAACACACTGAGCAATCCTGATACAGGCAGTGGAACTTACCTTGAAGAAGGTATTCCCATGGCTGGCCAGCAGTGAGTCTGACTTCGGCTTGTTCTTGCTATACAGTGCATACATTCCAAACTGGTCTTTCTGCAGAAGAGATTCATCCTTGTGTAAGACCCATGCAGTCAGGACATGGTGACAGCCATGACCCTGGTAGATTACTCTACTACTTCTGCCTCTCCCAGGCTGCACAAGAGCCTCCACTGATATCAGGAATCACTTTGTTTCAAGCTCATTAAGAGCAAGGGAATGTTCTTGTCTTCATACTCCCAGGGTAGCTAGGACTTTTTGATTCATTGTTCTGCTACCCATAGCCCCTTCCATACCGCAATGATCACCTGGTACCATTCATACCACATGCCAGCAAAATGCAGGGGGCAGCTGACTTTTAAGACCTGTGTCCCTGTGCTTCTGCCCAGCAGCCCTTTTCACCCAGAGTTGGTCTGTACCTCTCTGCTCACTTTAGTCATTCCCACTGATATCACAGACAGAAAACAGGTAAGGGCTGTCCCTGGAAAAACAGATGGGCTTTAAGGAGCAGACATTTTGTATCCCTGGCAGTGTCTCTTGGTGGTAAAGCACAACGGGAAAGGCACAGCAAAACCAACCTCCTGTCTGGAAGAGCCCAACCCCAGGGGCAAGGTGCTGATGCCTTACGTGTCGCAGGAAGCAGTGGCTGACCCTCAGTGGGTGGTTGCAGCAGCTCTCAAGCTCTCGCAGGAAGTATTGGCTGTGGAAGTCATAGAGTTTCTCCAGGTTTCCAAAGATGACGCTGCGCTTCCCGCGCAGGTCCTGGGGGAGGTCGAGGCGCTCCATCTCTGGGAAGTAGCTGTCGATGATGTAGCGAAGTGACCGCACGTATTCCCGCTCCGTGGTCACCATCTCATCGATGATGTGCCGCAGTTTGCTGCAACAGGAAACACTCAGCCTTGGAGGGACACAGGCTGCAGTAGGGCTACGGCAGCCACAGTGCCTGCAAAGCACTCAACTATTGCTACAGAAGCTCTCTCCAACACCCAGCGTGGAAATGAGATGATCCCTAGCACAGATATGCAACTGTCCATGATAGCTCTGACCCTGAGCACTGACAGGACTCAAGGGAACAGCATGGAGCTGTGTCAGGGGAGCTTTAGGCTGAGGCTATTAGGAAAAGGTCCTTCACCCAGAGAGACACTGCAACAGGCTCCCTAGGGAAGTGGTCACAGCACCAAGCCTGTCAGAGCTCAAGAAGCATTTGGACAAGGCTCTCAAGCACAAGGTGTGGTTTTGAGGTAGTCCAACACAGTCAGAAGTTGGACCAATTATCCTTTTGGGTCTCCCTTTCAACTCCGGATATTCTGTGATTCTAAGGATTCAGGAAGGGAGCGCCCAAGGCTGGCTGTGATCCTGACCCAAACTCAGCAGGACACACATCCCTGGGCCCATCCAGCTCCTGCTCTGGACACAATGGGCTGCTCTGCAGATGGCTGCTCTCCTGAAACAACAACGACAGCAGAAGTCACAGTAACTTCTGTGAGGAGTCAGCCTGATGACTGGAGACTGTGGGGAGCAATGTTAGCCCTGAGAGAGGGTTAATAGCTCTAGACCTAGGTGCTCTTGGGCTTGTCCTAGTAAAAGTGAGAGAGTAAAACTAAGTGTCCTGACACTTAATCAGTGAACAGCAGTTCCTAGCATGGGTTGCTCTCACATATCTCAAAGGATGCTTCTTAAGTACTTGAGGTTTCCACTGTGAGGCAGTGTAGCACCAAACATAACTATTCCAATGTGTCCCTGCTTCCCCTGCTTTTCAGCTTTCCCTCAAGTCACCTCCTCTGGCTGTTCAGAGAACAGAGCAGTGGGACTGTCTCAGCACCCATGGACACAGGAGCCTGCTGCATTGCTCTCTGGAGAAGCAAAGTGGTCACCCGGCTATCTGCTGGTGCACATTCCCTGCCATGAGCCTTTCTGGGTATCCCAGGGACATCAGAGCCCCCTTCTGGAAGATTTCACTGTCCCCAGCCATTTCACTCAAGAGTAACCGTGGTCCCCCAGCATCCAGCACCCTTTTCTCATCTCTGCCATTAGTTTTTTACTTTTATTTTAATCTTTTCCAGTGAGAGCAATTGAAAGACCTGCCTGGAGACCCTTTGCCAAGAACAGCTCATAACCCCGGGCTCTCCAAAGCCTAGGCACACATTGTAGATGACAACAAAGTTGAGATTCTCAAGGACAGAGAAGGAAAGCAGCACAAATGCCAGCTGTTGGGACACCCAGCAATTTCAGGCCCAAAGCACAAATACAAACACCCTCTTACCTGTGAAGCTGCTGTCACAAGGTGCTGGAAGCGCCTCCCTACCAGTCTGGGTATAGCACTCCCAAAAGCATGGGAGAGGATGCCTCGTGCTTCTGCTCTCCTACTGTACCTGTACCCCTGGCTTTGTTAGGACACTGATTACTGTTTCTGTAATACCTCATCATCCGATGCTAACAATGTTCATAGACTCCCTCTCCTGTCTGGGAACTGAACTTTCCTCTCCTAGAGGAATCACACTGTGAGGGAAGAGCAAAAAATCCCATTTCTCTGTCTCCCCACAAAGGAAGGTGCCAGATTATGTGTGGATATCCCTGTGGGCTTGCTCAGCATGTGCAGGGAAGCTGGAGGTACATCTCCATCTATCTGTCCTGTAACCAGTGCCAAAGCAACCAGCACGAGAGCTCCTCTAATCTCTGCTGGCTGCCTTTTCACCACCCTGAGAAACAAACACCAAAGGTCGCAGACACTCACCTGCCCCAGCTCTTGGCTTCTGACCCAGAGAGGCAGCCCCTCTGTCCCTCCAGCAGGCAGTCTGCAGCCCAGCTGCTCACAGCTGGCTGCCGCAGCGCGAACGTCCTGTCCACCAGCTCAGTGCTGCTCACCTCCAGCCCCTTGATGAAGACGCCGGTGTTGCCGTATCGGGCCGGCTCGCTCCTCTGGCAGCTCGACCACAGGCTCTCACCACAAGGCAGGTCAAAGCTCTGGGCCTTCCGGAGCACCTTCCTGGGAGGCAGCCTCCCAGGGACTGGAGTGGATGTATAAGACTGCTTCACCTCTGGGCTTTCTAATATGCTCTCCAGGTTTGGCTTTTCTTCAGGCAGCGTTGGAGACTTACAAGCCCTGCTGGCAAAAGAAATTCTGCTTGAGTGGGGACCAGGGCTGAGAGCAGCTTGGCAGGCAAATACTTCCTCAGCATCAACATCACTAGGGCAACTCAGGGAGGGAGTTTTCTCTTTAGTCCACTCCAGACAGCTGTTGGTTCTGTTGTAGCCATGGGATGTGCTCTGAGTCCTCTCCCAGTGAGACCTGGAGGAGGTCCCCTCAGAGTGCCTCCGGTGGGACGGAGTGCCAGTCTCACTGCCAGCCTGGGGCTGCTCCCCGACAGCTGGGTTGCGCTCTGACAGCAGAGACTTCCTTGTTCTCAAGGCTGCTTCGAGTTTCTTTTCAAAAACCAGCTTGGTCTCCTGGCATTTAGACCATGCAAATTTCCACTGCTTGAGCCCCTTGTCACTCTTCAGCTCACAGGCCAGCTCCTTCATCTCCTGGAAGCGGGCAGCACTGATCTCTGGGTGCTGCCCCTTGTAACTCTCCAGGCACTTGATGACATCTGCACAGTGCTCGGTGGAGCTGCAGTCCTCCATGCTGATACAGGCAAGGTGTCGCATCCCTTCGAAGGCCCACTCGTATGCCTGCAGAGTGAGAACAAAAAGCAACAGCCAGTCAGAGGGACTCAGTGCTAAGAATAACCCTAATTCGGTGCCTAAAGACAAGAGAAAGGATCAGTGTCTGGCCACCACAGTTCCTTGAGTGTGGAGAGTAGGGGGGGCTGCTATTGTCAATGGGCCTTAACAATTCAGCAAAACAAACAGCTCCTTATGCAAAGGGTTTCAGCTGTGCTGGTTGCTCTGCCACAGCCCCACCTCCCTGCCAGGTCCCTGTGAGCTGGCGCCCACACTGCTGGGCACGTTTGTCCTCTCCGGGCAGGGGGGCATAGGGGAAGCTGCTGCTAAGACTGCAGGAATTCACACCTCAGTGTGGCCCTGCTCAGTATAAAATCTGGAACTCTCCCTCCTCCTTTGCCCAACCATTTTCACCACTCTTAAGCAGGACAAGGTCAAGGGACACCAGTAAGCTGCATGCAATGGGACTGCTGCTCCCTACACTGTTTTCCTGGAGCTGATAGCACACAAAAGCCACAGCCAGGCTCTGTGGATCACCCCAAATGCTCTGACCCATTCTTGCAGCAACAAGGAATCTGAAACCATGCAGCTTGTGCATTTTCTGTGCCTGCTGGCAGCTTGTGTGGTGTGCCATGTTCTGCCTGACTGCCTGGCTCTGCTTGCCACAGCACTACATGCTTGTGCTAGTTAGTCAAATCCTGAGCTCAGCAGTTTATTTCTAATACTCCAGGAATGCTGGAAGCAGCTTCATAGGGCTTAACTCTAGCTAGCAGTGGTGCATATGCTGGCCTTGCTAAAAGAGTTCACCACATCAGTCAACCAAGAGAAGTGGGACAAAATGTGGTACAGTGGGACAAATACAAGGGAAGAATGAGTGCCTTATCACCATGGCAGGAAGGGGATCAGCACCAAAACCTGTCATCGATCAAAAGCAGAAGAAAAGCAAACATCTGCCTTGGGCTCATAAGCCACCATTTTCTCTATAAAGCAGAGATGGTAAGATTTCATGATAGGGTAAATAAGATATGTAGGCCTGTTCAGGGAAGTTTAATGCTCATCAGTGAACACACAGGGTTATTTGTTGAAATCAGACACACAAGGTGGGGAAAACACCCTGCAAAGGGCTGCCTGGCATCTTCTGCCAACTGCCCAACATCAGTGGGTGTGCAGAAACATCAATGGCTGCCCTGAAGTGAGCCAGACCATCTCTCAAACTTGATCTGTCGATCTTGTGTATCTGCAGAGAAACAACTCTCATGCTTAGTGCCAGGAACAAAGTGGCTGGCTTTTCTATTTTCCATTTTCTGAGCAGCCTCACTGTGGCAACCTTCACTCAGAGAGCTTAAATCACTTACTTTTATGCAGCTTTAGACATCAAGAAAATTCACCCAAGCTTTATGCAAGCAGACATTGTATCCCTATCAGGGACATGGTGGTCAAACAGATTGAGTGCCAGGCTCACCCTCTGTTGGTGACAGAGACAGGCAAGGCAGAAGGTATTTCATTCATGTGATGCTCAGTCCCTGGATGGGGATGGTTATGACAGCCAAGTTTGTAGGAGAGGTGAATGCCAGGACAGGCTGCAGCCTCAGCAGAGTCACTCCAGGGACAGATTCCCCAGGAGCTCCCACAGCCGTCCACATTCTCTTTTGAGCTGCAGCTGCATGGTGTGCGTGCAGACAGCCCCATTACTCATGCAGAGCAAGGAGCTGCTTCAGAAACACCAGCAGCTGCTCAGGGAAAACGCTTCTCAGCACCATGGGACAATCCAAAGAGCAGCAGCCCCCTTTCCTCCCATCGCCCTGCCTAAAGCAGCAACAGGCTCCTGACCTGCCTCTCTCTTCATTCAGGCTTTATGCTCTAGACTTGCCCGTGCTGGCAGCCAGGAGGGGTGTGCAGAGGACATGTCAGATTCTGGTGGGAACACACACTTATCCTTGATGCAGAGATTCTTCTATTCCCTGGAGACAGAAGCATTTCAAGGCGAGGTGAATCTCCAAGTGCAGCAGAGCCCAGCAGATCTGCACAGTAGTGACAGATGGCCTATTCTGCTGTGGGGTTTTGAGCTGCCCCCTCCAGCTGTAGGCAAACCAACAGCAGCTCCTTACAGCTCTGCCCAGAGCAAGGGCTGGCCATCCCTCTGGGCTAAGAAAGGGCACATCTCACCCCTCTGGCTGTGGAGGTCAATGGGTGATCCCCACTGAAGGCTGCATGCTGGCTGCCTTTTGCTCAGTGATGGGAAAGGCTGAGCTCAAAAGGCACAAGGGGCTGTCAAACAGGGTGATGAGAGCAATGTGCAGGAGACGGGCATACAGCAGGCCTGCTTGGACTTTACAGTAACCAGCCAGGAAGGCAGATGCCCTGTGAAGGCCTTATCTAAGGCTGGGGTACTCACTTCCAAGCACAGATGGGAGAGAGAGAAAAGAGACTTATTTCTTGGAAACTCTGCAGATCTGCATGTGATTACTGTGAGGAGGCATCAGGGCTGCAAAGCACATAGGACAGCAGCCCCACCACCTCTCATCTTCATATGGTCTATGTCTGTTTTTGGCTTCAGGGGACTTCAAGGCTGAGCAGAAATGACTCCCAATCTCGATGGCATTTCCTTCCATCACCAGTGCCTGATGCAGGCCAGAAAATAGCTCAGCTTTGCTCCCTGCACAATGGAGCAGCCCTCCACATCCTGCAGCTTTGGTTGGTAACATGCTAAGTGACCACCAAGGCTTTCTCCAGTCCCATAATCCACTTCAACTGCCCCTTTTTGCAAAAAAAATGGCAATCCTCTCCAGGCACCAAGTGTGTCCCCATCCTCATGCAGGCAGGAGTATTGCTATCAGTCCCCCCAGTAATGCTGCAAACAACACTCAGCCACACCAGGATATGGCTCTCTGGACCAGGGGCTTTGGGGGAGCAGGCAGCCCTACACCTTCCCTGCAGAGCTGCTCAGATAAAAGGAGGCACCTCTGCACAGGGAAGCTGAAATCTTCCCAACCATGTCTGTGACCAGGCAGGAAGGAGCCTGTACCTCAGCTTTTGATCTTTACAGGCAAGTTGTTACTGAAACTCTCAATTACAGGATTAAAGACAAACGTGCTTCCTGCATACACAGGACTGACCTATCCTACAACAGGCATCAGCAACAGGTTGGTCCTGCCAGGCTGCCCAGTAGAGGCTTGGGCTCTCAGGGACCTGCCACGCTATAGGGAAAAGCCAGGGACTTCACTGGACTATGGTGCAACCCTCAAGGCCATCATCCTCAGCTGGTTTCTGATCATTTCATCACAGACAAGGCTTGCAGCACATCAAGGACAGGAGCTCATGGAGTCTGTCAGGTTTGGCACCACTCAAGTACCATCTGCAAACACAGGCCCAGGGAAGTTGCTCAGCCCTGGCTCAGGGTACACTGCCAGCACTGAAAGCCTTCCAAGGGTCTGGATCCTCACCTGAGCCACCACTCAGAAATTACACCTCCCCAACCCAAACCTATCTGATTCATTGCATACTCAAGGTTAAGTGACCTCTAAGACAACTTCTGGATAGCCAAACAGGGAGCAGACACTGTGCATCTCAGACATATGCCAGAAGGGGAAATTTCAGGGGGCCTGCCTTTGTCCAAACCTCTTTCCCCCATCCTGTGGGGAGATGATGACTGTAACTGTATTTTTCTTGACAAATAGGAAATTGAATGTCTGAATCGGCAGAGGTAGGCAGATCAACTTTCTATAGAAGAAAAATGCACCTGGGTGGCTGACTGACTCTGCTGTGAGGTTTCCTTTGGAATCTCAAGTGACTGCACAGTGCAACTGAGACAGGGGTGATGAAAAGTCAAGACTGGTCCTGGTGGGAGCAGCAATACAGGCAGGGATGGAATCATGCTTGTGGATACAATGACTGAAGCACAGCAACAAGACAGACCAAATTTCTCACTTTTCTGTGGGGATGGCCCAGGACTGGAAATCCCCATCTCCCTCACTCTCTACAGATCAGAGAGGGGGAAGCAGCACAACAGCTGAGAACGCTGCCAAGGACAGCAAAAAAGAAACCAACATAATCAAACAAACCCAGATCCAAGCTTGGTGCAGCTCCTGCACCAGGGTGTGCTCAACTCTGCTGTTTCTCAGTGAGACACAACTGACTGTAGGTCTCTGGGGCAAGAAACAACTGCACAGCCCCCCATTTAACCAGACCTCCTCTCACCATCACTGTGCTCATTTTGAGTGCCCTTAACTTCAGCTGTGAGCTTTAAGAGCAAAATGAGGTTAACTTACAGCAAAGGAGACAAAACTGGTGCAGCCAGAAAAATTAAAAGCATCACAGGTACTGCTGTGAACTAAACAAAGCACAAGAGCTATGCAGGCTATCACAGGCACTGAGTCCTGCAGCTTCCCTGCTCTGCCAGCCACCCACAGCCTTGATACTGAACCCTGCAGAGCTCAGACCTTGACTGCAGCACTCCCAGCACAGGAGTAGAATGACAGGGACTCACCAGAACACCATTCCAAATTAAATGCAGCTCTCCTGCAGGAAAATGCTACTGTCATTACAGATGCTCATTTGGGTTTATTCCCTCTCACGTCCAACATGGCTTTAGGTTGATTTGACCTAGTTTTAGGTTAGTTTGCTCACAACACTGATATGTCCCTTGTCACAGGCTGCTGCATGCATAGTGTTAGCAGGGACCCATGGCTGGAGACTGCCTTATACACTTATAGTTCAGAAGGACTACAATTAAAAAGCTATTTTCCATCAAAATATATTGAAAGCAAAATTAACCAGGCTTACCTTACTTACCACAAGAACTGTCAGCTGGCAAATGGTGATAAGCCTAACTCAAAGACCGAGCAGCTTCAGCAGAAAGTGGTCAGCTCACCAATCACTTGGATCTGCTTTAGGCTTTCCTCAGGCTCCCACCTACCAATACTAACAGCACCCATGAAGAGAGGAGCGGGGAAAGAGCAAGACTTCAAGACCTTGGCAAGTCTATTTGTTGGTTAAAAACAGACTTCATCCTACCTTCCCATCTGCCCAGAGGGAGTCCATACGCTGGCTGTGCCCAGCTCTGTGATGTACATCCCCTACAGCCAGACTGAGGCAGGACCACTGCTTCAGTGCATCATCTCATCTCTGCTTATTCACAAGCAAATGCTGCTAGACTGAATACCAGATTGGGGGGCCCTGGTAACCAGAGACAACGCAGAGGGGGAAGGGGCAGCGCTTCACATGAGAACTACTGAAGTGTGCAGAGAACACCCTGACTGGGCACAAGCCAGATACCCTTTCACAGTGCAAAAAACAGGGTGAAAAAGCATCCCAACTGACCCTAATTTCAAGCAAAATGCAAAGTAAACTGCTAGCCAACATATAAGAGCTATAGAGGAAACACTGATCCCTTCTAGACATTGTGGCACTTTTTCCACATCTCTAAGAGCCAAAGCCCCTGCTCACTTCTACCAAGATCTGTGGGTCCACAAGCAGGCAGCTACACTACACAAGAAACCACATCATTTCAGAGCACAAGCATTCCAATGAAGCTACAAAGTTAGAAGTAATCCCTTCTCTATGCAGAGGTTTGCTCTTACTCTCCTACCCCTCTGTAGCACTCAACTTTTCCAAGCTGCATTTGCAGCCCTGCCTGCGATTCATTAGCAGCACAAACCAAACTAATCAAAACTGGGTCCTACATGGGATGTAGCTGGTAAAAACCTCAGCTTTAAAGACTAAGAAAAGGACTCATGCTCTTGAAACAAAGAGCTAAACCATTTCTGAGTTGCTATGTAGCTCAGAGAGCCTCCCCCCCTCCAAGAATGAACAGACTACTGAAATCTTTAGTTTGCCTAAAACTAGCTGCTAAGGAAAATAAACTTGAAATCCTGTATTTGCGTTTCTGCCAGTTACCAAGTGCCAGCTGCTGTACAAACACTGTGGGAGAGCAAAGGATGAGAGACAAGCACAAACGAGAAACTCCTTGGATTTAAGCATAAGAAAGGAGAACAAGCAGATACCCACAGCTGGGCAGGAAAGAACAAGGGGTCAGGGAAGCAGCACCTGTCAGGGTTGGTTTGGGCATGCCACAGTCCATGTACCATCAAAAGCTGCTCATTAGAGCAATGTGCTTGGACATCCTTTTGCAGCAGCACTCTTGAACAGAGCTGAAAAATCCCTTCATCTGCCCTCCAGGCAGCCAGGCATAACAAATCCAGGAGAGCCTAATTACAGGAGAATATAATTGGCTAAAATAAGATTGCACATGATTTCTGCTCTCTTGACGACAGCACGAGGACCCAAAGGGCAAATGTGGCTCATTGTGCTGGAGCTGTCGTGCAGGATGCATGCTTGCCCTTCTTTTCTTTAACTGCTGCCACTGCCAGGCAGCATCTAGGGGTGTCCATTAGAAACAGGGTGACTCACCTGATGAATCACAAGCAGCTACAAAATAACCCCTGCTTCAGAGCAACTCTGAGATTCCACAAGAGCAGCCTCTCTGTGCCAGTTTCACCATGTATCTATGTACAAACACATATGTATGTAAATATGACACAAGTATGTATATTTACATGTGTCTGTGTATGTATAAAATTACTCCCTAGGTAGCCGGGCAGCAAGTGGCAGATGTACTTTCCTCAAAGTTCCAGAATATCTCATGACTGCAGCTTTGGGTAGATTATACACTGATTATTATCCCCCTATTTTTCTGCCTCATCATAGGGTTTTTCTCAACATTTAAAAGCTCCCAAGTCCAGAGGACCAGGGGCCAAGTTTGCTCCCAGTAAAACCAGAAATTTCAATGTTTGCCTTTGCTATAAACCAGCCTCCTCGCTTTTGAGGCACTGCCCATTTTTTCAGCAGCTTTGGGCACCCATGAGCCAAGAGCCTCACGTTACCAGCCAAGCTCAAGATCAAGCAACAGCGAGATGTGTGAGTCACCAAAGCTGGTGCTGGCAACTTGCACAACAGCAACACATTATCCCATTTGAGACTAATGTCACCTCCAGAGGTTTTTTGCATGCTTTGCTTTTACATCTGTCCCGACAGTCACATCATCATGCTCTTCAAATACCCCACTGTAATAGCACCCCACAGGCAAGTGTGGACAGACTGGACTGTGGTGGGTGGGTGTCTCCCCTCTGCCCTGTACTGGCTCCCTTTTAATGAGGTTCTTCATGCTCTGTGCTCCATGCTGGGGATTGCAAAACCTCCAGTGTGCCCTTAGGCCTGCATGGGGAAACATGGGTGCTTTCTCTGTAGTGTTCATTTCATATCCTTTCCCTTGTGACAAGCTATGCCAAACTGTTTAACTACTGCATGATGTGTTGGGATCTCTGTGCACTGCACTTTGGGTGCTTGTGCCCCGGGAGGTGTGGAGCTGACACTGGATCTAGACATCCAGCATGTTTACTGGTCTCTCCTCCCCGGGGGAACTGAGAATGCTGGAAACAGCTCCCTGTTTTAAAAGCACACCAAGCTGTACTTGGAGGGTGCAAGGCCCTGCAGAGCAGCCAGAGGAGCCCTCAGAGGCAGCGGGTGCTTGGGAGCACCCTGTCCATATGTCCAGGGCTTTGATATGCAGATCGAGCCATTGTGAGCTTCGGTTCCATCTGTACACTGAGGGAGCTTCATGACCAGATTGCTTGAACAGATTTATTTAATTCCCATGACTAAAGGGAATTCCAGTCACCAGGAGGATCTGAGCAGCTAGATGGATGCCAGCACACAAAAATTCAGAAAATCTGTCACCCTGTGCAGCTTCTATCCCAAGATTAGAGGGAAAAAAAAGTACCCAAACTTTGCACCGCATGCATGCACAAGGCTGTGCCCAGGTGAAGGGAGATCTCTGCTGCCATCAGATCTCACACTTCAAGCACAACACATTCCCCTCGCACCTCAGCTGCAATGTGAGCTGGGAAATCCCTAAAGCCGCTGGGTGGAAATGCTGTTTCCCTGACACGACTCACTGGCTCCCAGTGTCATGATCCTGCAGGAGATTGGAACCCACCTCACAGAGGCCCAAGTCTTTCAGGTAACTGTCCATTTATTCTCATGGCAGCCAAGGACACTGAGGAATTTTTACACAGAGGTGCTCTGACAATCAAGGCTGAAGGTCGTTTCAGCATGTCAGGCATTGCCCCCTGCATACCTGCAGAACATGCTGGCACTCTTTGGATCAGGGAGGGCACATGAGGGCCAAATACCCTACATCCCAACATATGCTACACACTGGCTGGCTCCCTCAGCCTCTTCTTCCTGCTGTGTCCTCCACCTAGGGGGAGAATTTGGCCAGCACAGTAGGAGGGAGAAGGACTCCAGACTTTGCCTCTCTGCACTGTCACAAACACATCACAGACCACACACTGCACTGAAGCATTGCCTGAGGTGCTGGGACAGGTGCTCAAAAGCGTCTTTACCCAAGAACCTCTCACCTTCAACTGCAAATTGTACTTGGATGTAGCACATGACAAAAACCTAATTAATTCACTGCTGCTGCCCTGTAACACTCAGGGACAAATGAGTCTCACACTTATGTTGTGCAACCAGAAAGGAGCACTGAGTGCTGGTGCTAACTACTATTTAGCTTTTACCTCCTGCCACAGAGCTTGCCAGGGCTACAGGCACTCATTTGACAATACAGTTATTGGTGAAACATAGGAGAAAATAACTCAAGCACCAATAGAGCTAGTAGATTTACTGAAGAATTCATAAGAGTTTTCAAATCACTAATTTTGCAAGACAGAAAAACTGATCTGGTAGCAGATCGGATTTAAGTGTTCAGGACTTGTTTGTGCAAGAGGGCTATCTCCAAGGCAAAGGAGAAACTTTCTAATGCATGAATACACTTTGATAGAAAAGTAAACACTAGGCACTTTTTAACCTTGCAAGAAAATTTCTCCAGCAAAAACCTGGCAGGAAGGAGAGGGGAGAGATTTCGCACATTAACCTTGCATGAACTCTGCCAGAGGATCGATTTTCCTCGAGGCTCATTCCCCCAACTGCTTCAGGCTGTGCATGAAAAAGGACACCCCTGAAACAGGAGAACAAATCAGACTAGATGTCTGTCTAGGGGCACGACTTTACAGGCATTACTGAGGAAGGAGAGAGAAAGAGAGATGAGACAGCTGCTGTCAGACAATGCTGAAGCCAGAAAACAGTGACTTCCCCTAAAACAGCACAGTAAATATTCCTCTCCTGTGCCTTTTGGATCTCCTTTCATCATCCTGAGAACTTGCATCAGTAACAAGAATAAAACTGTTATTTGGGAATGTTGTGCAGACCATCCCAGAAAATCAAAGCCAATCTCTGCACAGAGGTGGAGAGAGAATAGTGCATGTAAAGTCCCAGCGACTTTATTACAAACCACAGCAAAATCTCATTTGCTCCAAGGTGCTGGAGGGGCAAAAACATGTTCTGACCTGTGTAGAACTGCTGGCAGCACCATGGCACAGGGACCTATGTCTCTGTTTATGATAAGTATGCTACAGTAAGGACACATCAAATGTCTTTTTTCCACTTTGATGCTAAGTTCTAACTCTACACTTCTCCAAGCACATTCCCAGAGCAGAGAATCACAGCTCCCTTTCAGTAAAATTACTTCTCAAAATCTGCCAAACAGCCTGCTAAAGAAAAATCACACTTTTTAGGTTGCAGGCACCATGATCCTTTCCAGCTTCCCACACATCAGCATTCACAACCCTCCTTTTTTTTTATCGAATGCTAAGAATGAAGAAACATCAATAATTTTTCACCTGGAAGGGACTTTTTTCCCTCAAAATGACCATCTGCAAAATTGTATTTGGTACACATTCTAAAATGAAACACAGCAGAAAACAAGGTATCAGCAGGCCTCTGTTCTGAAACTTTTGGGAAGAAGTCAGAAGTATCATTTGTCGAAAGCAACTTAGACTGGATTTCTGCTGACAAATCTAAGATCAGATTGATTTCTGGAAGCTGGGAGTGCTGTGCCAGCAGGTCTCAGTCACCTTGGGGCAGGAACCCAGCAAACCTTGGAACAGCCCAGCTGAGCAGCCCCCTCCTGTGCTGTCCACAACATTCGACAGAAATCCTGGAGGCTGAGAGGTACCACCTGCCCTGCACATATACCCAGTCAGTCTGCAGCACCCAGCCCCCAGCAACTTCTCCAGGTAAATTATGTTCTCTGAAATGCAGTAACTTCTAATAAAGAGAAAGAGGGACAGGCTCTGCTCTCCTGCAGACAGCGCAACCCTGGGATTCAGAAGGACCACGCAAAGATGCCCACAGCCCACAGGGTTCTGTGTGAGCGCACAAAAGCCGCACACAAAGCGCTCTGATTCATGCTGGATGCACACAGACACGCACAAGCAAGCGAGTGAAAAGCCTTCTCTACATTGTTTCCAAACAATATCAATACAGCTCACACGTCAGCCGGGCCGCCGCACACTTGGTACTTACGAGAGGGTTTGCTGTGTCCGTCTGCTGCCCGAGCCGGGACGGGGCGATTGCGACTCGGAGGGAGAGGTGCATGGAGATGTGCAGAGAGGCGAGAGCGATGGGAGGAAGGGCCCCAGCCCCTCTTTGGGCCCCAGAGCAGCAACACTTGCTCACGGGATGGAGCGCAAAAAGGCTGGCATTCCTACAGCAGCAAGGACAATGGGGAGGGATGAGGAGGCACTGCCATAATCAAATGCAGGCCAGCTGGCCCTCCCCCAGGAAGGGCAGGCACCTCCTTCACTTGCCAAAGGCTTTGTTTTCTAAGCCACAAAGAACAAAGTGGCTGAGGAGGAGAGCACAGGAGAACCCACGGTGGGGGCAGATCCACCCATCAGCACAGGTAACCCATTCCTGGAGATGAAAACACAGATGGAGTGGTATTGGGCAATATTCTGCCCACTCCAAGCAGAGGTCAGAAGCAGCAGCAGAAAAAAGACAACTGAGGAACAAGAATCAGCAGAGGCTGATGGTCAGGGGTCCTTTGAGGGAAAAGATCCAAGGGAGGCAGACAGACCTCCACTGAAGGAATTACTTGTGGAACAGAGCCCCAAGAAATCCCACTATGGGAAACCCTACCATTTCTCAACCAACCTCGCCCCACCAATCCTGAGCAGTGAGAATTCAAGCTGAACAGCTTCCCTCAGAAAGTAAACATAAGGCAAGACCTCAAGCTGCAAGAGACTCACAAGCTATGGCAGGGCAATGACCATACTTTCCCTGAGCACCAATGAGGCACCACTTGCACAACATCCTGAGAAGCAGGAAAAAGCCCCTGGACCTGCCCCAGGCCCTCCTGTAATGATACAGGCAGTTCAGCTCTGGGCACCACATCACCACACAGCCACAGGGTATGCAGGTGCTGAGCTTGCAATGGGAAGCTGCCCCTTCTGGTTGGGTCAGTGCTTTCTTCCACTTGTGCCAGCAAGGATCGTGCACCTTAATCCTGACCTTCAGCAGGACCGGTTGTCATCCTAGACCTGGTAGAGACTGTCTTGTGTGCTCTGGCTCACTGGACATGCTGCTGCAAGTAAGGTGCTCAGTCCTGGTAGGGCACATGGCTCCCACATGGGCCATTTCAAACCTACAGTCCAGGTAACCTGCACTTCACTTATGGTAAAGTCAACAGCATGGGATGTAAGAGTGTTCTGGGAAATAATTCACCCAGAGAGCTTGAGGAAGCAAAAAGTATGAAGGCTAATGAGATAAATAAGGAGAGGAAGACTTGCTGTGGCTGCTCCTGGTCTTGATGGTGTACCTATGGCAGTGTTACTGTGAACCCAGCATAGAGAGCAGGAGAAAAGGATACTGGGGACTTTCCTTGCAGGAACCCCAGAACAAAAGAGACATGGATGCTTTTGGTACACCATACATGCCCTTCCTTGTTCAGCTGCTCAGTTTTTCCCCAAAAGCACTGTATGGTGCCAGACCCCAGCACAGTCCTGGAACTGAGTAAACAAGGGATGGTAGCCAAACCAGCCCTGAAGCCACAGGGAGATGGCAGGTCCCTGAATATGCCCACATTGACTTTGTGGTACTGAAAAACAATCCTCCAGCCCACAGTGTGAGGTGGGGAAGGCAGATTCTTCTACTGCTTCTCCTGCCTCAGCCCAGCCATCATCCACCCCCTGTCAGGCACCAAGGGCTGGTGCCGCAAAGGAAGCGTGGACAAATGGAAACATCCAGCTTGGCACCAGTCATGTCTTTGGGGAGGGAACCCTGCCAGCCCATGTGCAAGCTCCATGTGGTTTGGCCCAGCTCAGCCTGCCTCACTGCAAGGAGCTCTGACAGGCCTTCAGGAACTGCCAAGCAATGAAAAAACACAGTACAGCATCTTGATGGGGCACATGGGGCCCTGCTGTCCTGTCCCACAGCCTGTCCAGCAGCCACAGGCAGCACCCCACAAAACACTTGCCCACCACACACCGGAGGGCCAGCACAACAGAGCCTCCATTCCCAGCAGGCAGTGAGGTACATGAGGGACGAACACTGTGATCCCCTTGGTGGGCGTTCCACTCCCTTGGCACATGCTGAGATGTTTGGAGGTCTGAGCCTGCCAGCTCATTACCATAGTGTACATTGCTTACGCATCCTTGGGCTTCTTCCCCAAATCCTGGGGTTTGGCACTCTGCAGGCTCTTTACGAGAAGGAAAATCAAGGACACTGCTTATGGTACACTCCTGCTGTAGATATCTCCTCAGATGTTAGGGAAGAGAGAAGGGAGTTAGGCAGGCAATGACAAGATCACTGCAGGAAGGTTGAAAGCAGCTCAGTATCAGAAGACAGTGAAATCCGTTTAGATAAAATCTTCTGCTTATCCCCCACCTCCCAGACCAAGCCACTAACTTTGCTTTGGGAAGGCAGAAAGCATTCTAGAGATCAAGATCAAACTCATGGGCACTGAAAGAACTCCCATGCTGTGCAACAATTTCTGCACTGATCCTACAGCTGCAGGATGTATCCCCCTACACTACTGGTTTCGGTTGGCCACTGGTTCACAATACACACATGGTATATTTACACTACCAGAATTGTTTATAGCTCTACTGAAACCAGTGAGATCAAAATCCTGCTCCCTCCCTGAGCCAGCTGCCTCTCCCCACACAAAGCAGTGTACAAACACACTGTGCCACTAGAATTTTGTTTTCACTGGGGCCATGTGGCATGAAAGGCACAACCAAGAGGTTGTGCCACTGCCAAGGACTGCATCCTGGAATTTTCATCCACCAAAAGTAGCTGCAATGCTCTCAGAAAATTAATGGGCCACTGTTAGGGTCTATGTAGCATTTGTGTCCCTAGAAATGACCCAGGCTCTGAAAAGGCTTGGAAGCTGTGGAGGAACACGCTGCTATAGAGTCATGTCCAATTATCCTGGCACCCTAAAAGCTAGCAGCACAATGTAATTTCCATGCCTGAACAGAGCACCGAGCAGCCTAGAAAGCTTTGGGGAGACCTTACAACACTTTGCAGAACCTAAAGGGTCTCCAAGATAGCTGGAGAGGGACTTTGGACAAGGGCATGGAGTGACAGGACAAGAGGGAATAGCTTCAAACTGACAGAGGGCAGGATTAGATTGGATATTAGGAAGAAATTCTTCCCTGTGAGGGTGGTGAGGCCCTGGCACAGGTTGTCCAGAGAAGTTGTGGCTGCCCCAATCCTTTAAGTGTTCAAGGCCATGACAGGGGCTTGTAGCAACCTGGTCTAGTGGGTGGCATCCCTGTAGCAGGGAAGTTGGAACTGGATGATTCCTTTAAAATCCCTTCAAGCTCAAACTATTGTGTGGTTCTATGATCATGTGCTACAGTCCACATTTGTGCTCCAAAGACTTCCAGCTCTGGCTGGAAGGGTTCACACACTACCAATGTTTGGCTTGGCTGCAGAATTGTCAATATGCCAAGGAAGGCTTGGTGCTTTTATTGCCTCAATTTATCAGAAGAAACATGAGAAAACCCTTCCCAGGATCCTTCCAGGATCCCCCATGATGGCAAGGGGTGTTCAAGTACCAGAGCAGCCCCTGAACATCTCTGTTCAGTGAGGTAGAAAAGCAGAGATTCTTGCCATTCTCCTATGGCATGGGAGGCACTTCTCTCTCCATTGGGGTGAAAAAAAAAACGTATTTCCACAGCAAGAGTGTACTCCACCTGCACAGTAAACTGCAGAGATGAGCCAGAGCAGACCTGCAGAGCATCACCAAACAAACTCAATCCTCATTGCCCTGACAGCAGTGTTCTGGGCTGCCTTCTCCACTTTTCTGCCTCACACAGGATGCTTCTCCATGTTTTCATGTTTAGCTAAATTTCCTCCCTCCTCCCCTGAGCACTTCTGGCTGCCAAGGCAGCTCAGAGACAGCAACTAAGTGGCACCTACATCTGGTACAGCTTAACTTTTAGTGTCTATTCTTTCTGGAATTTGAGAACTTCAATACCCAATGTTTGTACAAGTGTGGAATAAATGGAACACAGGCTCCCTGGCCTTCTGTTCTTGCCAAAGTTGTATTTTAAAATGCACTTAGAAAATCCTACTGCTTATTCATCTGCAACTTTAGAAATTAAAGAACACCAAATGCAACTGCAGATCTGCTAAATGGGTGGATTTACACTAAACCAAACAGGTGGGAAGGTCAGGCACTCAGCACAGTCACCACATTCATCCTTTCCTGCTTCCCAGGCCCCTGTGATGATCCAGGGATCCCTTGTTGCCTCAGCCACACTTCCCAGCTCTCCATTCTGGTGCTCCCTTTCCCCAGGCAGGCCTCCACATGGGAGGAGTTGGACCATATTTAGGACTGAAGACCAGGGTGCTACTCCTCATGGGTCAACAAGCTGAATTTCCCAGTGTATAAGGATATAGCAGGAAAATGCAGGCAGGCTACCCTGGCATGGTGGCCAAGACTGGACATAATCAGCCCATCTCTTGGCCCTTGTCATCAGAGCCAGCACTGCCATAATCTTTCTGTTCACTGTGACCATGAAAGGGGTTAAAAAGCTCCAGCTCAAAGAGCAGAAAACCTCTATGCTTAACAGATGTGGACAGTTTCTGGAAGACACACCCTCCCCTTCTCTCACATACTGACTTGGAAAAAAATCACTGCAGACACATGAGTATTAGGGGACTGCTGCAGGTTATAGATCCAGTTCCCTGATGGAGCCAATACTACATTTCACACCTTTCATAAAAAATCTAGCACTGGACTGAGTCCAAGCAGACTTTTTACACCTTCCTCTGTGCAGCAGATGCCTTGTCTTACCTTGTCAAAGAATTCATACAGCCTGACTGTTTCACAGACTCGGTGCCTTGTTTCATCCAGCTGGGTGCAGAACTCCTCCAGCTGATCTTCATAGGCCTGCAGCTTTATCCTATAAGAATGGACATCCACAAAGGAAAAGTCTTCCCATTGATTCATCCTCTTTAATGCTTCCTGTCCCCTCTTGCAATATTCCTGAAAACAAAAACAAATTGCTTATGAGGATAGGAACCTGGAATCAACCGTGTGTAGTCTTCAAGGCCATTAACATCTCAGGCTCATTAGACTGGTTTTTAAGGTTCAAATCACATGAGCAGGGGTGTCATTGTTTACAGGAAAATTCTGAAGCCTGATCTCTTACGATTTACACTCGTCACACAGCAGCTTGTAAAGGCCTACACAGCAAGACCATGGCTTAAATAAGATCAAAAAAAAGGCAGTGTTACAAGCACATCAAAGGAGGAACAAAAAAAATCCATCCTTCTTCCCAGTAGTTATTTTCCCCAAGACTGGTAAATGCCATCTACCAAGTGTTGAGCTGGTGGCTTTGTCTGCAAAAGGAGAGCAGGGATACTGTGTAGTGAGATGGAAAGACACATACTTTGGTGATGAACCCTCTGAGCATCATGTGTTTGTTTGGCTGAGCACATACAAGACATGCATGCTACCAACTCAGATGCTGGAGAATACAATTTTCCAATCCAACAACACTTACACTGGCAACAAGATCAAACTCCTTGAACTGCTTTTGTGCTTGAAGCAGCATCTCCAAAGAATCATCCAGGTTGACAGTTTCCTTTAGCCGTTTTCTGCCAACATTCTCAATCCAACTGCTGACCTAGAAGAAAAGGGATAAGCCCTGCTTGTTAGTCACCCTGTGCTACTCACCAACATAGGCCTTTATGTGGAAAGAGCAAGGAACTGCTCTCATATTGCTGGCCAACTCATTACTGGAAAGAATGTGTGTAGACTTCTGCCCCTCCACTCTGGCATTTCAGTCTGAGCCTCCTGCTAAGAGTTTTTCCACTTCAGGTTACAGAGTAATTGAAAAGCTCTGCTATTGCTCAGTAGCCTTAGGCATAAACAGGGCAAGTGGCTGCCTGGGATCTGTTTCGGGTGAGCCATGGTCTAAAGCAAGCTCTGCAACCTGCAGACTGGCCTGAAATTCTGATTATTGTTACCCCCAACTGGGATCAAATATCCTTGCTGCCAGATTTCCTACATCACTTCCCTTTTCTGACTGCCAGGACATGAACTATGTCAGTGTGAATGTATCAATGGACCCTCCCCATCTGCAAGGTTTCATGGTTCTCTGGGACTCTCAGCTACTCATTTTCTGAAGGCAGCTCTCCACAAAGCTCAGCAGCAACTGCGTGGGGCCCAGCTACTGCTGCAGTTATCAGCCCATATCCTCAGAGGGGTAGAGGACTGACTAACAAGAGCATCCTAAGAGCAAAGCAGTCACAGGAGGCCAGGCAGGATAACACAGCATCTCCATCATCACTAGGTTTTAAAAATAGGCTAGTAAACTTGTCTGCAATGCTCCAGGCATAGGTGCACCTGGGGGGAGGGACAGACTAAGTGCTTCCTAACGCCCACGCATCCTGTTTTCCTGTGTCACCTGAATCCATATCCCAACTCAACCCCATAGTCAAGGGCAAACTCCTAGTTTTGTGGACTGTGAGAAGATTACAAGGAGCAAGCCCTCTGGCAAGAGGAAGAGATGGTGGTGGGTTCTCAGTATTGCAAAGGGGCACACTGCTTCTGCCTAGAGCTCCCAGGCAGATTAACAGCAGGAGCAGCTGCTGTCATCATTGGTGATCTATAAGCAAAGCAAGCCAGGAGCAGTTGAGTGTTACTTAATTCAACAACAACAACAAAAAGTTCAGCTTAAAGAAGAAACAGGTTGCAGTGCTTGCTTCTGTGTCTTTTTTAAAATTTCTGTTTGGTATTAGGAACCGGTGTGTTTAACAAGAGTCTCCACCAGGCTCTTGCAACACACTTATTGTCCCAAACACATCCTGCATGGCGCCCAAGTGTCTACCTCCAATTGGGAGGTCATTAAAACTCCCAGATCCACCGTGGCCTGGGAAAACACCAGGGAGGCTACAGCCTCCTTTTCAAATCCAGTTCCCACTAGAGGAGAGAAGCCCAGAATCCCAGAAGAACAACAGTGAAACTAATCCTAACAGTGATTTTTAAGGACACAAACTTCTCACTGTTGATGAGTTACAGCACAAGAGACCACACGACTCCATAATCTCAGGGTTGAGTTTAGGCTTATGGATCTGAAACATGGAACATCTGGGATCTGCAACACTGAAAGGAGTGATCAGCTCTTGCAGGATTGCTCAGACCTCTGCTACTTTATGACTTTTTGAGGTCCTGCAACCCAAGACAGGTCCTTTATCAACATGGCTACTGGTTTCAGAGGTATTTCTGAAAGCCAGTGCCTGTTTGCTTCAGTTATCCCGTGGCTGTCAAGAGTTTCAATAAGCACCAAATGAAGGGAAGTTGAAGTGCAGGGGGTAGGAGGCTGAGCATGGCTCTTGGGCTAAGGAAGAGGCTGTTTCCCTTCCTGGAGCCTGTAGAGAGGGCTGCACCCAGAGGCAAACCAAGTATGCCTGCTGCTGCACCCAGAGGGGAAGGAGTGTGCCTAGACTTACCAGATATCAGGGACTTGAGAACAGCACAGGAGGCTAAACAACAGAGTACATGACAGGGATGGGCAGCCAGTGTGGGGCAGGGATATTCAGCAACAGGATGTCAGCAAACCCTGCAGGAGCTACAGCCCAAAGGGGACATGAAGATTAATTATCAGCTGCTTGTCATCATTCTGCTGTTTCTCAAGGTGAAGTATGAAGAATTCCTCATCAGCAGTTTCACTGAGAGGGTCAAAAAAGATGCCCAACCTCCAAGTGTACTGCTTACCTATGAGCCACTTCACAGATGTTTATGGGGTTTGACTGATCCACACCTAGAGAGAAGCCAGGGGACTTTCACCTGGCATCAAGAGACACCATGGAAATAAGTGGCTTGAATCTCAGCACTGCTGAAACTCTATCTCAAATTTTTATGTTCAGTTGTTCTTTTAAGCATCAAGCGTCACTGTATACCTTCACACAACAGCTCAACAAGCCCAGAGTGCTGTGGAACACAGAGTCAGAGGGCAGCAGTCACTGGAACTGACAGGTAGGCCTTACCTCCTTAAAACACTCTTCCACTTTCTCAAACTCCATCACCAGCTCCAGTTCCTGGATGCGCTTGTTTGACATCATCACCAGTCGGTGAACGCCCTCATCAACTTGATTATAAAGCACGCTGGCAGCATCCAGTGCATCTCTGCAAAGGGACACAGGGCTGGTCAAGGGTTTTGCATTAGGTCCTTCCCCCAGCACTTCATGCAAACACAGCCTGGCTAACAACAGCACTCCAGTCATCCTCCCCATCTCCATATGGAGAACAGAAGAGAATACTGCTGCTCCTTGCACATTACCATGATTCCCCACTCTGACCCCAATGCAGACAACCTGGCAGGAAGGACAAGAGCATCTCCTCCCAGACAGGCTACTTGGAAGATTTACCATATTTCTCACACTTTCAGCTTTTCATAAACATAGATTGTTGCATCAATGGATTTTCACAAAACACCGGGGGTTCAAGCAGTTTCAGCATCTAAAACCACCATTTGAATTTAATTAAGTAAATAAGCCACCACTAATAAACAAATCTCTCCTGAGTGACAACAACAATATTAAGTGCCTGATGCCCCACTTACTCTCAAGATTTCCACCAGCCAAACAAAAATGCAAAGTGTACAACTCAGAGTCAGGAGAAATCAGATTTTACAGTGTTGTGCTGATGAAATTCATAGACTGAGCTCTTTACCTTCCACAGGCAGCTGTGCTGACCAAAGCCCAGCAGGCAACACCAGGAGGCACTCTCCCTGCCAGCCTGCCACAGCACACAGGCAAGTATGGAAAGGTTCAGATAGAGTCCAGTGCCTTCAGATGCTGCAACCACAGTCTTGGTAAGATGATGAGTATTAGCAAGCTCCTTTTAGATGTGTGCAACACCTCTCCAGCATAAGCTTGGGTGAATTACAGATGGGATCCAGGAGACAGAAGCCTATTCTTCTTGTATTTCTTTAGCTTCTAGATTTCCCCTCCTACAATTATGGGCTCAAGAGACAGCCAGAAGAAAACATTACAGTTTCCTTCAGCTGTGCTCTACACTGGCATATTCAGCTGCCTGCTTATCTCCTGTACTCACCCTAAACCAATTTTCATTTCATTGTCTTACAGCCTTCTGACTTATTAGAGCATGGCTTTTTTATCACATTATTATAATTATCTAAAGCACTTGCAAAATAGGTAGCTAATATTGCTAATGGAATATAATTCAAAACAATTCAGTATACATGCTTATTTCTTTCTGGGTTTACAGGCAATCTTGAACCTATGAAATGCAACTGAATATGAGCGTTTAGTAGCAGCCATCCTGTAGTTTTAATTGACACGAGGTAGTGCCATAGGTCTGGACAACTAGCTCTGTATAGCAGGAATCCACATTATTTTTCCATTCAGAATTCCATCCAGTGTGCAACAGCCAACTTCTTAAACCTCAAGCTCTTAGATACTTTTGTTTTTCCTCTTTGAAATGCCATTAGACTGAATGAATTTCTCCAAAGTGCAGCCAAAAATAGGCGAATAGTTTCTGGACTAAGATCAGTGCTACTGCAGTGCAGAGCAGACAGGTTCTGCACAGAGAATCTGAAGGCTTCAATGGAAAGATCTGAGCTGTAGCGCTGCTCTGGCATTTCCCAAAACCACCATAAACAAACTGTGATGATATGAGCCTTCTGTTTTGTAATCCTTTCCTAGGGACAGACCCAGATCCAACCCAGGAAACTCACAGCAGTGGAGTCATAACCACTGTCCAAGCTGAGCTCTGGAAAGTATTTACAGAGCAGGTTGGAGAGGCCAGTTCCCGTCAGCAGCCGTGACACAGCTGGGACAGCTAATGAGAAAAAGTTCAGACGATGGCTGCTGGTTAAATTTGGCAACACCAAATTCGGTTTTGTGCAGCAGAGCATATCTGTCAAGGCCCATTTTCTGAGTAAGTCTCCAGCATACTGATGGCCAGACAGGCAGACACCCTTTGGCCTCACTCCCACAGGGCTGAATTCCCTGCTGGCATGAATGCTCTCATCCACTCAGGAAAACACATGGATACAGCAAACACTCTTCCTCCCGCTGGCACAGACAATCAAGCACCTATAACTTGAGGCATTCCATGCTGCTATATGCAAACATTTTCAATTACCCCCTCATGAGGCAAAATATTTTTCGAACCTTTCCCCGAGCTTCCATGGAAATCACTTTGGTGTTGATGCTACTTCTTTGATGGCACTCATCAGCAAGCCAGATTGACCTGCTAGACCTTGTAATAGGAGTCCTTATGTCCACCCAAGCCAGTGACAAAGCGAGCATCCACGGCTTCAGCACTTAACATGGTATTGTCAGATGGCAACCTGACAGCACAGGGACCTGAGACAAGGGTTCCAGCTCTAGCACTGCCTGCCCTAGCAGAGAGTATGATCTGATCAGGGGACAGGAGCCAGGGAGTCCCACTTGCCCCTTTCCATACCTGACAGAGGAAACAACCCCCTCCGTTGCTGTAAATCTTAACAAATACTACAGGTTCTAGCAGAGCAGACAGCGCATTTCCCAAAGTCACAAAACACAGGCGTTACTGAAGACAACACTGCAATTATGTGGGGGAAAAAAATCACCCTCAAGGTAGAGGGATAGGAAGTGATTATAAAAAAAAAAAGCTAAGCAAACCCACATTTCAAGATTTTTTAAACCAGAAATAGGTGTACCACAAGGTCACTGTGTAAACAGGCCTATTCACTGTGCTACTGTGGAAAAGACCAGTCTCTTGGAGCCCACTTGAGGCCAGTACTGGCCTTATGACCAGCAAATCCCTCCAAGGAAAGTCAGGTTCAAAACTGCAGCAATGAAGTACTCCTGCTGGCCCACCAACCATAGTCTGAAGAACCCATCTCAGGAGAAGGGGCTTGAGTGAACTTCTTGCTGCCCAACTAAAGGACTGAGAAAAATCCACTCAAAACAACACTTCTGGCCCCATGCATTCCTTCCACAGGAGGAGTTATCCTGCCTCTGAAGATCTCAATCCAACCAAACCTTTATGTGCATTTGCAGAAGGTGGGAGGGAGCTCCAGTTCAGAAGTGAGCCCTTTGCCCCATTGGATGCAATTATAAATACATATCTTGGTAAATAATGTGGCAGCTACAGATGTACAGAATCTACACATCTATGCACATCATCTTCCCTCTATCTCAGCTGATTCAATGGTACTAAAAATGACATCCTGTTATTGAAGGCATACACAGAAAACCTTTGTTTTGCTGATCCACAAGCATCTCAAACTTACCTGAAGTCAGTCTAGGATGCATTTGGGAATTTATGCTACAAACAGGGACTAGACAGAGAATTCAGTTCAGAAGAAGGCTGGAAATTAACTCTTACCAGGAAGTTGGGCTGTTTGGGGTTACATAAGCCAAAATCCCTTACTCTTGTCATTTAAGTGATTTTTTTTCCTCTGTGAATGCATCAGGCTATTGATGGCCTCATCAGCCACACTCTAAGGCTGCCCCTTCTCATGGTCCTGCCAACCGTTTCCTGAGCGACTGCAAACAACACGCACAGAAAAGAACGTTTCTGAACAGCTCCTCTGGGCTCAGTCCCCACACAACTTCAGGTGTGGCCTTACACCACTCCCGCTCCTCTGTGTGCTCCTCCAACATCCCAGCACCTCAGCTCTTTGTTTCAAGGACCAGCCACGCTGATTTCACACATTCTGCCTGGCTTGGCAGGCATTCACTAAAACCTCAACATCTAGTTGTTGGTCTTCTGTTGCATCTCCAGGGTAACTCCATTCATATGTTGTCAGCTCCTGACAGTTTACTTTTACCAGCCGGACAGGCTCTCTGACTAACATCCATCTTTTACTCTTACACAGAGGAAAATATAAGCCTTTCCCTGCTGTAGTATAAAGTAGGCAAACTGAGCCAAACAAAGAAATCACTTACAATCCATGGGAAAGTTTGGTTTTTTTCATTCACTTGGGCACTTCAGTGCTCACAGAGAGGACCCACTGGGCATTAAGCCTGTTCTCCCAAACCTCTGTACATCTGCTTACCTATTTATACATACACACACCCATTTGCTGATCTAGATCTCAAAAACTTCCTAAATGATTTCCAGTACACTAGTAAACTCCACAATATCCTGAAACGGGGAGTTTTATGGGGAAAATGATACTTCACACAAATATCTATTTCTTTTTCAGCTTCAGACTCAGAAGTTTTTAATTCCTGTCCTTCGGTACCTTCAAGGCAGCTTGGATAAACAAACCAAATACTGAAAATTTGGTTGAAGAAAAAAGCGACTTCCATCCTGGCACACAAAGGAAACACCTGGTTGTTAAGGACTTTAAAGATATTTTAATAGTGGCCTGTGCAACTCTGAGCACGAAAGGCAGAGCTGTTTGAAGTCAGTGGAAAGTCTCGTCTCAGCTCAGATTTGTGTGGATGCACTGCAATTTCCCTGCACATGGGAGTGTGGTAATAAGAGTCTTTCACTACATTCTTCCATGGTCAAATCATCAAAAGCAATTTTGCAATAGTGGAGAGTCAATATAATTTATAGCAAAAAGGAGTAGCTTGATGTCAAGTTTATGTTTCCCCAAATCCTGTTTTCATTGGGCAATTATCATTTCAGCAGAAAAGGTTCCAAATGTCTTCAGTTTTCTGGAGAAGTGCCAAGCTGTTGTATAATGGTAGGGTAATTTTAAACCTATAATTTAGAAAGACCATTTCTGTCTGAATCCATTCTTCAAAAATAGCCAGCCTTGGAGAGTTACACTTTAGTTTTTAAAGCAAACTACCTGTTTTCAAAAAATAGATGGCCACAGAAGAAGCATCCAGCAGAGTCACAAAAGCAGGTGCTGCCTGAGCCATGCCTGCCAATGTCAATGAGATGAAAACAGGGAAGGGAGCAGCAGAACCATCATTATTCTACATCTTCCTGTCTGCTCCTTCAAGAACTGCTTTGACAAACAGCAAGAACTGCAGATCTAACAAAAGGGCTGAAATCAAGAGTTCATCCTCTGACCAGCCTTGGTCAGTTTTAAAATAGAAAAAATTCATGCATGGAAGGAAATACTACATTTTGGCAATGTATTTGATGGGGTTTGGGCAATAATAGGGCAGCTAACTTGTCCTGGGAAAATCAGATATCCTTAATCTGATTTGTCCTGTGATTTAGAAGAAACACAGGAAGATGTGACATTAGTCTCATCTAGTCTTCCATTCTTGCTGCTCAACTTCCCTTGTGGATGTCCCTACAGGTTTTAGCAGAAAATGAATAGGATTTGGAAACTAGGAGATTTAAAGACTGGTTTAGTCCAAAGACATCACCCAGATCATGTCTGCTGATACCCTGGCTACAAATCACTTTAAACATCCTGAGCAATGCTTCTGGAAGAAATCCTTCCAAGTCTGCAGGGACAGTCCTGTGTGCCTGAGGGATGTTTTGCAGGTTGAGAAATGTCATTCTTGGTCATTACTGCATTTTGGTAGCAACCTACATAAGTGCCATATTTATAATGATCCCATAAAAGGAGGTCAACCTCAAATGCACAATCTTGCTCTTCGAGCTGCAAGCTTCACATGCAGCTGTGGTTAAAATTCAAACTAGCCATGGTGAAGTTAAAGCAGATATGACTAAATAAACTAATTATTCTCTCCAGCACACAAATAGCCATGGTGGTTTCAATTTCCTGATAAAAGTATCTGAGGAACTGGGTAGATTTTTTAGAACCCTGAAGTGTCCTTACAAAGGCACAGAGGTCAAACACCAAATCTGTGGTTGCCTATGGGATGCCTGTTCCCATTGAGGATGAGACCAGTGGATGAGCTGAGACCACAGACCTGGCTGAATCCCTCCTCACTAGGTTACCTGACCTGGGAGCAAACTGTCCAATAATACAAGGCTCTGGAAACCACAACTGCCAAGAGAATTCTCTTCGGAGCACTGCTCATTAAAGTGTGTTTTAAGCAGAAATACACTCAGAAATCCCTTTAAAAGCCAAGGGATCAATGCACACAGTTAAACAAGTGTCCAAACACAGTCCCAAGATGTGACCTTTGTTTCTTTCTCCTGCCTGGCTTGCATTTAGTTACAATAAAATAGTGTTCAAACTCTGGTTGATTTTAAATCCCAGTAAGATCCATAAAACTGACTGGGAAGAAAAATTATAAGAAATCCCAAACCAACAAGTAGCCTGCTTATGGGGAAAGTTCCCTGCGCTGTGGAGCCTTCAATAGGATTTGGAAACACCATTCTGGGAACACTGAGCCTCAAGATGTGGTTTTCTACCAGCTGTAAACAATTTCTACCTCCAAACCTTGTCTAATGTACATTAACCTGCTTATGTTTGTATTTTATATCCTGGTCAAATGCACCAGTTCAAGAGCTGTGTTCCTGAAGCTGGGACCACCAGGCTTTCAAGATGCCCTGCTCAAATACATACACACTGTCATTTAAAGCCACATCCCTATTTCACTAGGTCCTTTTGCCCACTTCCAGTGCTATGATCCATTTAATAGCAGGGACTGTGCTATTAACCAGCCTGGCAACAGAAGCATCTATCCCAACATAGTTCTACTAAAAAATGGTGCTCATGGGATAGCCTGGGCTGAGGCAGGAATGTCAGGCAGTTCAGCTAACATCCTATACTGGAAACTTTTTGAAATTTTTTCCATAATATTTTTAAACTGATAAAAAACAGTGTGTCATTAATTACCTAATACCCTGTTGGCATGACAAGCATTGCAAACAAAAACAAGCAAAACTGGAGACTTCTGGGTAAATTCTCACTGAATCCAAGATTTAGGACATAAGACAGCAGAAAACAAGAAACAAAAAGGGAGCTGAGGGGAATCATCTCATAAAGAGCCCAAGAGGACAATGAAAACTTACCTAGACAGAACTCTGCAATCTTCTAGCTCTCTGCAAATGCCACAACTGACGTCTCACAGCACTTCACGCACTCAGAATGACAACAGCCCCAGCTCCACTCTCCTTTATGTGTGGAGCAGGGAGATTTGTTTAATGTGAGTGCAAGTGCTTTTACCAGGCTAAAACCACCACGCAAACACAGGGAACAGGTTAGACTGTAACCAAAATGAATACCAAGTAGCACAGCATGTGTTTGGGTAGAAATGTCAACCTGCGCTCCTCCCTCCACCTGACACAAACAAATAAGGCCAGGGAACAGCACTGCCACCCATGCTCGGTCAGCACCTTCTGTGTCACCAGCAACAGAGCAGAGGCATCCCGTGGCAGCCTTTCAGGCCAGAATTTAAGCTTGTTTTTTCTTACCTTCAAAGGTATACTGAGTATACATCTTATCCCAAGATGAAGATTTTAGGATTAGGTGCTCCAGGAGGAACATGGAAAGGACCCTACAATGAAAGGTGCCTCTTGCAGATCACATTAGGAGGACACTATGGCAAGTGGAACCATGAGAGGCTCCCAAAGCTCCCAGAGGCACAAAGATGAGCAGGCCCTACTTCAACTGCCATCAGTGAGAGGGACACAAGCATTAGCATCTTGTGAAGCATGTAAAAATACACAGAGCCACAGCAGACACACATCTCTAAAGCAGGAAGGGGGTGGCAGAGGACAATAATGATTCCAGGAAGGATTTCCCAGTGTAAGTTGCCTGGCTATGACCACCAGCCTATGGCAGCAGCTGTCAGTTTGACAGTGCACACACTCCAAAGACATCACCAAGAAGTCCAGCCACCTCAGTCTGCCCAAACTGGGACTTAAAACACCAGACACCTATCTCCACACCAACCTTGCTCCCAACTTGTTCCACATTTTGGATGATCAGCTTAGTCTCTCTGACTCTACCCAAGCTTCAGATGGTGCTGTGCAGTCCCTTGGCAGGGGACAGAGAGCCTGTACATTATCTAGGTTTACTTCCAGCACAGGGAGCTCATACACCACTTTGCAGAATGGCACATGCAGACTTTGTAACATTCCAGGAGTTGCTACTAGCAAGAGCCTTGCTGAAGATCCACAAACATGAGATCTGCAGCCCCACACAGCTACACCCCAATGCATCATTAACTGGCCACAGCTTCAAGTAGACCCAGAGTATCAGCAGTGTGTGTGGAAGCCAGAACATGAACCATGGAGGCTTTTAGCTGTTAAGATCACCCTCTCTGTCACTGTAATTAAATCAGGTCCAGCACCAGGAACCTGGCAGCTGCTGCTTAGGAAGTCTGCTCTGTACTGTCCATTACCTCTGCTCAGCTCAGGTCCCCACCCAGGGCTTCCAACTAGATCACCAAGCCACACTAAAAATAGCCAGCTCACAAAACCAGCTCTTGGCTCCAGCCACTCCACCCTCAAAATACAGAGACTAACTATATTGCTTTCTGCAAACAAAGGAGAATTCACTCCTCCATCTATTTATAAGCTGCTTATTCACAGCTTGCAAGCACAGATTCTTTTCAGATGAGGAGCTTGGGGGAAGAGATTAAACTTTTTCTGGTTCCATGTTGCACAGAGCCAAGCACTCAACATGATCATTCCTTCCCCATTTGAGGTTTTTCTCCTGTCAGCTCTCACCTCTAGCCTTGGGACTATCTTGCCCATCCCCATGCAGAGCATGACACAATCCCACTCCTGTGCCACAGTGAGAACATGGGTTCATGATAGAGCCAGGCAGGTGCATTCTGGTTAAACTAGTATAAACCATCTATATATTCATATAAAATGGTTATAACCTTATTAAATCTACTTGTGACTCATAACACATCTGCAGGACGAAAACCATTCACTGGGCACTTGTCTAGGCACACGTTTCCAGCTCTTGGCTATGCTGGAAGAGTAGCAATAATGAGAACAACAGTGAAAAACATCTGGCTAAAGATCAGGTTAAAAGGATCCTGGCCTTGCTTCCCAGCCCCACATCACAGCCTCACTTGAGCAAGAGGTCCTACTGCTACTGCCTGGTTTCTGGCAACTTCTCTAACATTTCCATCATAAACTCTTAAGTTTTTTGACATCCACTACAGAAACAGCAATACATTAGTCCACCTTTCACAGCTGGCTCAGTGAGTAGCCTGCAAGCTACAGGTTAGTTGATCACTACACCAGATAGCCAGAAGACAAAGCTACACCTGCTAACCAACTCTATGTACCTTATTAAACAGACTGTGGTTATTAAAAAATTCCTGTTTCAAAATGCAAAAAGAAGTATTAATAGTATTGAAGTGATGGAGGTCTCTGTGCCATTTGGCCACACTTACCAAGAGGAACTTCAGGTAGGCTAATAGCTCTGTATTTCAATTCCCAGAAAGACTGGGACAGCAAAGCCTTGAAGGGTTCAGCTAACAGACCTGGAGAAGCACTGAGCCTACAGTGCAGTGGATGGAGTGAAGGCAAATGTGCTGGCTTTAAATCCACCAACAGTGAGCAAGTGACAATGCCACCTCCAGCAGTCCCCCTGCACCTCTGGGTGGCCAGCCCTATCATTACAGCGTTTAAAGAGGCGCCACAAAGATACTGGCTCATCAGTGCCACACCCACAGCAACTCCAGGCCAAATTCAGCCTGGTCTTGCTGGAGGTGGGAGATCTCAGAGGGACCAGCTGAGCACACCACAGCCCCTAAGCCAACTCCCTTCAATGAGCTGCCTGCAGGATGTGTATTCTGGTAACTGAGCTCCTCCTTCCTAAACTGGGAAAAGGCAGAGATCCAGACAGACTGCTTAGAAAAGTCATTCCTTTTGTGGATAACCAGCTGGATGGGTAAGGCTATTTATTACAGTGGTACTTGCTGGAGAAAGGAGTATGAAGACTCCTGGTCAGCTCACAATGTGAGCAGCTACTGGTCAAAGTCACTGCTGTGGTGCTACCACATCTCAGGAAAGACTCCCAAAAGCTCTTAGATCAACTGTTAGTGAAACAAATGGATGGAGCACAACACATCCCTCCTGCATGCCCACATTTTTGATGGAATGAGTTCAAGTCATGCAGGAAAGAGCCTGTGGCATTGGCTTAGCAAAGCTTCACAAATTCCAGGTCAGACCTGAGCAGCAATGAGGTGCCACTGCTCTGTGCCACAAAACACTCCAAAGGGCATCTCTGCTCTCCAGGAGGGCAGAGCGAGCAGAGAAGGTTCCACAACCAATCCCACAAGAGTTTCATTACTAAAGAAAGACTAAAACAATCCTTGTTTGCCATATACTCTTGAAAGGAATTGACAGATAACTGCACTGAGTACATGCCTGCTTCCTTGCCTGTTTTAACTTATTATCTCCAACCTGTGGTCAGGCATTTTCAGAAGGGTTCATCCATCTGTATTCTTACCTTCTCCTGATGTTCTTTTTCCACTCGAAACCACAAAATAGCAAGAAAGACATCTAGAAAAATGTATCACCTGAAAAAAATAGCAAGTCAACCTTTTGCTTGGTTAATCCCAAGGTGAAGGTGCAGATGGGCTTGTCATCTTTATTCTTAAAAAAAAAAAAAAAATCACAATTTTACCTTTAGCTCTCCACTTGTAGTTGGCATATTTTAATTAAGTGAAGCCAAAAGTCCAGAAAACTGCTCTTAGAAGTGTCTTCTCTATTTATATGTAATTCCTGCACAGTCAGACAGTCACCTGTTCACAAGTGGCCACAACTTATGACTAAGAAGTCCTGGCAGTCATTTGCACCACATGAGACAATAAAAAATTACAACAGGACACGTGATAGACAAAAGAGCCAAAAGATGGCTTAGCCATTTGACTTGCTTTTGTAAATAATTTATTTCAAGTATTGGGAGAATGGGTGTGGAATTAGGCTGTTAAGCATTGATCAAGATTTTACAATTCAAAGTTCAGAGCAGCAGTACCACAAGCCCTGCTGAGTGCACACACAAAGGCAGTCCTGTTCCCTTTTTAACACATCACCAGTTAGAAATCAAATACTGGGCCTACATACATCAAGAGCCACTCCATGCTAACTTAGTTGGCCAATTGCAATATTTTGTCTGTACCCTGCTTTGATCATATCTATTAAAGAAGCCTTTGAAAACCATAACCTTTAGCAGAGTTTAAAACCTTTAATAGCTGCACATCAGATAGGAAAGAAGGAGTAAGTGCAAAGACATGGAGGACCCAAAACCAACAGTGCCCTATACAGAGCTCTCTAGCCAAGTGATGAGAGCTTTCTTCCCCATTTGAAGGGATCATGGAACAAAGAGTGGACTTCTATAGTCCTCTATCCCAAGTTAGAAGAAAATTAAAATACTGCATGGATTTTAGTTTCTGCAACTACTCCACAGCCAAGAAAAGAATAACTTTCTCCTGCTATATTAATTTATGCTCCTTAAGCTGGAGAGAGCCACATATATTTGAGCCATGGCATACAGTCTCCTTTCACCCTGGCAGGCAGTGAATATAACCTGAATTAAGCAGAGAACATGCTATGCAGCTTCAGCGTGCACTCAAACACTGTACAATCAAAGCATTCTGTGTGCATTCCCCACCCCTGCCCTTGCTAAAGTAACCAAAGCAGTAAATTATCCTTGGAGGCTCTGTCAGATCAGGTCTCAAAGTTGATCATTTCCCTGCACAAAAACACACGCTTAGTTTAAAATCGAAACAAAACATGAAACTCATGCACATTCTCCTCATTCTCCTAGGACTCTAAAGTTGCTGTGCTGCTTAAAATAAAATAAATAAAAATAAAAAACCTAAACAAAACAAGGCAAAAAACTCCATATTATGGTGCTTCTCATGTCATGTGAGAATGAAAAGATTATACTGTAGCATTTCAATCCTAAATTGCATCAAGATTACTTCACCAGTTCAGCAAGAGAACTGCATAGTCTGCCAGAACTCCTGACAGGAGTCACAGCAAGCAGGGAACAGAAACAGTTACACAGCCTGCACCACACTCCTCTCTCTGGACCAAAATGTCAATGGTCTTCTTCCAGTGACAGGTAGCAACTTGCACTGCCATCCACTTACTGAATTTTAAAAGAGAAATGATCTTTTCACAATGTTTGGTTGAGATACTCCATTACTACTTTGTTATCTTCTCTTAATTCCCTCCCTTCAAACCTCCCAGCTTGTGATGGCAACAGGGAGTTGAACCAGAGCAAGGCTGTGGATGCATGGAGCTATTCCACACCACCCTGCCACCCCTGCACCCACATGCCAGTGCTTATCTCACACTGGGCTGGAAGCTCCTGGGTGCAAAGGCTGCCTTTCTACCTTGTTGTTTGCACAGCACATAGCACAGAGGCCTTCTCATGCTGATAGGCTTCAGGTGTTTTAACAGTACAAACACAAGTTGTGCAATGCCCCGGGGATGTCAAACAGCTGGGCTCTCTCAGTCCCTGATTCTCATACCACCCTGCAAATGGGCAGTGAGTATTTGTTTGTGCAAACTGTTCCAATGTGTGAGGAGATCAGAGCCTGCTGCAGCCAGCAAGCATTCATTCCTCCCAGCTAAGATCCTTGGAAATCCCCTTGCATAAGGAGTACCTTAGGAAATCACACAGTGATAATGGCCTGCACCTAAACATTCATCACTGGTATCATCAATTAAGGCTTGTATTTTACAGGCACCCAAAATATCCAACTCTCCCTCCACTACAGAAGATAAGCCTGATTTGGCTTGAAAAAGGAACCATCTAAGTGAATCCACCTGGACTAGTTCTTTGACTGGGGAAGAAGCAATCAAGATAAGACTAATATTCATTACATTTTTCACCTTTGTTGTTTCCAACATAATTCATTGCTACACAAAGTTGTTCTCCAGCCTGCACCAATAATGGAGCACCTCAGGGAGACTCCCAGTGCCTGCTTTTTGCTCATCTTCATCTCCTCCCACTCCAGGGGCTCACCTGTAGTCTTGGGTAAGGGTGACACAAGACTCCTCCTTCCCCAGTCTGGCCAGGAGTGCTCCACCCTCCTGCTGCACCTTGACCAAACGTGCATCTTCAAGAACATTCTTCATCAACTGCCTCGAATTCCTCAGCAGCACAGCTGCATCCTGGAGGGATCACAAGAGTGAGGTGAGCAATGAGGGAATAGGCAAAAACCAGCACCTAAACCAAAACACACCCAAACTACATCTCCCCTGGGCCTGCTCTAGGAAAAGAGGAGGTTGGTTCCCACAGCAGTTTCCCTCCAGCCTGACAGGTCTAAAGAGATGAACTGTGCTCCTTAAGCTCCTGATACCTACCAGGCTAAAATTGTGACCCAATCATTGTTGTTCCATTCATTTGCTGGGCATAGAAGAAATAAGTTTTCCAGCCTCACTTCCCCCTTACACTTAGCTCCTACTGTTCTGAGAGGCTGGACCTGCAGGGCTTCAAGCCTTGCAACAAGAGGCACATGAAGAGTTTGTGGATATACAGACGTGTGCAGGAAGGCCACTACCATACCCTCCATCATTTACTATTGGGACCCTCAGTGCAGAGCTGGCAGCAATTCCCTACCATGTCAGGCCTCCAGCAGCTTCTCAAGAAGAGAAATAGAAAGTTTGTGACCACACAGGCTCTTCATCCCTTCCCCTTCTTGTCCACTTCCAAACTTTTGTACTGGAGGCAGCAAAGCTGGAACCACAGCACAGAACTAAGCCATCACCTAATTTTATTCCAGGCCATTCAAGCTGACCTGATGTGGCACAGCCCAGGGCAGCTGCTGTGTACCTGGCACACCAAAGTTTGTACCAGCTACAGAGCTCTGGAGCTGCTGAGAATGCTCCCCAATGCTGGAGCAAGCACCCATCAGCAGCAAGCCCAGCTGGAGAGATCTCCTTGGTGACACCAAGGAATCAGACAATCAGCTTCCAAACCCACTGAAGCCTCCATCACTTCATGTGGATTGGCTTCTACAAGTAGTGGGAAACTCTGCTACTACAGCTTGCAAATTAAACCTACAGCTTTTCTGCAGCTGTCCAGTCTCATGCTCTCTTCTGTCTCAGGTCTACCAGTGATCCTAGGTGTGTGACATGCTTACCTCAGCCCTTTCTGGTAATTTTGCAGATTCCACTTTATTAATAGCTCCCTGAAGGAAGGCACAAACACCCTGGCATTGTTGTAGCAAGTATTCCAGCTTCTACAAGAAGAAAAGACCAAGGCAGAGATCATTGTCTTATGGTTGACAAGAAAGGTCTTCAGAGCTTGCAGAAGCTTAGGAGTACAAAAATCAAGAGAGGATCAAACATATGAATTCAAGGGTTCAATTATATCATTCAGTGACACTGTATCAGCAAAGAGAGACCCATAAGAAGGTTCACATGCATCACATTAGACCAAGGTCTCAATGCAGACCTTACAAACCTGCATACTCATGGCTTGGATGGGTCATGCTTTAAAAAAAAACCCAGTCCACTTATGTCTCACATTCTTCTATTAGCATTTCTTGTAACTTTCCATGAAGATGAATCACACTGCATGAATTTCAGAGAAACAAAACATAAAACAAGTACGTGGAATTTTTTCGACTTTAAATCATTTCTCTTTGTGTTAAAAGTAGTGTAAATTAAAGATTAGAAAACTGGAAAACTTCCAAAATTAAGCACCTTAACCTATGGACAGATTTGAAATCCTTCCGCTCTTCAGGGTGGGGGGGAAGCAGGGAGAAAAACAAACAAAAAAAATCCAAATGTTTCATAAGGATTCATGAGGCACTATTTTTTAGAAAAGTTAGTGATATAAAGCCTGAATACTGTCAGATGCCACACTCTAGCCACTTCAAGAGAAGGGAGAAACAGTTATTCCAAAATAACCATATTTAAAACAAAACAAAAAACCAGTTGTTTGAATCTTTACTGAATTGAACTCCCTCCTCCCCTGGAGTGCTGAAACACTGCCAGCAGTGACAGATTAGCAGGCAGGATGCAGGTGAGATCACTGAGACAGGAAATAAATGCTGTTTGCAACATAGCTGCAGAGCTAAAGGAGCTGAGCACACAGGTCATTATCACACACAGTATAAACAGACATTCCATACAGAATGATTCCCATGCTAACTCTCTTTGGTAATGTTTTACATGCTAACACAAGAAGTAGCCTGATATTGTGATCCTTCCTTGAAGAATTACCCCTCTGCACACACAGAGCACCTCAGCTCTAAAGGTAATCTCAACTCTGTCCATTAAACTAATCCATAACTCCTTGCAAAGTTTCTCTGCTTCATCACTGACAAATAAACTTTTAACTTCTCAAACTCAATCCTGGGCACCAAGGTTAGGCCTCTGTACCTCTACTGCATCAGCAAAGACTCATACAACTACTTTTAGATTAAAGTTTTTTTTAAAAAGGGTTCTAAAGTAAGTTGGAAAAAATAAGTTAACATTTGGCACGTGCCAAGCCTATCTTCTGAACCTGCCACCAGCACCACAGTGATGTTATCAGTGACATCTTCATTTGTTTCAAGTGTTGCACTTTGCCACGCAGCACTCTGTAGTGAGGTCAGAGCCAAAACACCACTGGATCCTCTGGAAGCTGAGGTGACAATTCTGTCAACCACCAGGGTGAGCAAACTCAGCACAAAGACAGCCAGCTTGTGTGCAGATTTCACAGAGATTTAATCCTGTCAAGTCTTGGTGTGCCAAGTAACTCAACAGAGCCTTTAAGGATTCAACAAGCACATGGTCCACAGCACTCAGGCTCCCTCCACACACAAGTGCACAGCACAGAGCTGGGTATTGGTACCATGGATGCTACCTCTGCAGGCTTCTGGCAGTCTGCACACACCCTGCTGCTTGGAAGTAAAAGATATTCCTAGAAGAAGAATTCTGAACTGATGATCTGGAACTTCCAAGTCTCACTCATGCAAGGACTGCAGATATTACCAAGGAGATAATCTTGATCTGGGGAACTTTCTCCAAAACCAAAAATATTTAACTTGTTATTACACTCAAGCTCTACATTGTTAGTCCAATGACAACATAATAGTAACACCTTCTCCTAAGATTAGTTTCAGATGTCTGTCCTCTTGTGTAACTCAAGGGGCACTGCATATCACGACAAAATGGGATTCCATTTCAGATTTCACCATATTTTGAAGGCAAGAAAGAAGATAATTAATGCAGTTCAAGCAGATGAATAAAAAACTAAAATTTTAGTTCCTGAAGTCACACCAAGAGACCACAGCGTGTACCCATCTTATGAAGACAGTATTAGCATTTTTTTATACCAGTGATTCATTTGTATTCACAGCTTTACAGAAATGTTGTCTTTTAATGCTTGTAGGTTCAGCTGTTGGCAGGTTCCTCTTGTTCCCATCTGTTACCATGCCACTCCTTCTCTCAGACACAAAAACACACAAGACATCCTACTCACCCTGCGGAAGCTCAGCCAGTCCTGGTGGCAGTATGGGAAGCTCCCATCCAGTTCCAGAGGCAGCTGAGAGCTGTCTATGTGCTTATGGAGGGATTTCATGGAGGTGAGAAGTTCAAACTGCACAGGAATAGAAAGGAAAAGAAAAAAACACATTTGTATTGGGGTGTGAGTACTGGAGGAGGAGGGGAAGATTAACAAAAGGAAAAATTTATCATTTCTTTATCTTGCATAGAAGCACAGCATGCAGTGTGTAGCTGCAATATCATTAAAATATGAAGAGAAAAAACCCCAATTCCATCTTAGACCAGCTTGCTGAACAGCTCAGTGGGCGAACCCTGAAGGAATGCAGGCCACAACACGCTGTTTTCACCAGGCAGAACATCTGTGATGGAAGTCTGGCAGCAGCCAGCCTTCTCCAGAGCCAGTACCTCCTGCTGTAAGCAGAGCAACTCCCTCACATGTTCCCACAGTTGTGCTGTGATTTGCATCTGTTTGGAGAATCTGGGAGGTTAAATCCAGCCCCCAGCTTCCCCATCTCACTTCCTGGAAAGGAGTCTAACAGAGCAGCCTCTGCATTGCCCTCAACTCCCCACTCATCACAGCAGCTATTTGCTCCAAGAGTTTCTTGGATCTTGACACAGGTAACTTGCCTTCTGCAAGTCCGTAGGACCTCAGAGCATTTCTACACTCACCAGAGCAACAAGTGCTCCTGCAGGTACATGGAAGCCAGCCCAGACATAAATTCAGGTGCAGGCATTGAACTCCTACACACACACACAGTGTGAAGTTTTTACCTCCTTACAAAATTGTGATGATGCTTCCAATTCCTCCTGCATGCCTATGTGTTTATTAGCCTTTCCTCTGTTCCCTCCTACACTCTGCTTGTTCAATGTGTTTAATATCTTCTGTAGCTCTCCCTGCACACACATGCCTGTAGCCCCCATTCTGACTCCAAATTCTTCCACAGGGGGGCAATAAGGAAATGGACTAATGGCATTTGTTATTCTTTAGCCTTTTGGGACACCACACACAGAGCAAACCTGATGCCTGTCACAACATCTTCATCCACAGGAGCCATAAGGGAGCTCCTAGCCTACTCTGAAGCCCACAGAGTTTCAGCAGGCACAGAGTTTCAGTCCATTCTTGTAGCTTGCAAACAGTCTTGGAGCACAGGGAGAGGATGAAGACAAAGTCTGATCCTGGTAATGGCTGGGAGCCTGCATTTCTTACATAACTATAGACTACCAAGACAGTTTTACTTCTAGTGGGAGAGTTCAGTGATGTTGTCGTAACTTTCCTTCCTGTTGGTCTTTCCAGACATTTCAGTTACACATAAATGCCCATCTCATCTTCCCCTTCTTGCAGAAGTCTCTCAGCCACTGGCAGAAGAGATGCAAAATCCAAGAAAGCAACAAGCATCTTCAAAGGTGGAGTTCAGGATTTAGCAAAATGTGATCTCTTCCTGACCATGCATTTCCCCCTTGTTAATGGGAGAACATGAAAAGCATCTCTAGCTAATTGTGCAGGGCTCCTCCACCCAGGTATCTGTGTTCCCAACAAGCCCCCTGTGTTTGGAGTCTCCAGCAGGCTGATGTAATCGTGGCACAAATGTCACTGATGGACGTGGCAATAAACAGAGCATGACAGGGAGTTCAGCTCATGTAAACACTACAACCCAATAAACACCACACCCACAGAGACCACGTCTGCAAAACACAGAGGACACCTACAGAAATTTGATGGGAGAATAAACATACATCAATGACAGGGAATTTTCTATCTGGGGAGTTAAATAAAGGATATCAAGAGTGGCCCAGCAAACCCCAGATAAATGGTTCCATTACCTGTCCTGCTGGTGGCTTCTCCATCCGAAAAGTCAGATCTCTTTCAACCAGAAGCAGTACTCCATGAATACAGTGAGGATTCATGTCCTACAACAGAACAGAGCACACACAAATCCATTACTGATCTACCTTGGATACTAAGGAGAATGCTCCACACCAGGTTCATACACAAGTTTGCAATTTATCCTTCAAAGGCATCTACAAAGCCCGGAAGGCAGTCACCAAAAATTAAGGAAGGTCAGTCTACGGAGTACCAGGGTGATGTCTTTAAGGTAGTTTGCTTCAGATCAGCTAGTCCTGCAGTATTTAAGGAAGCAATGTAAAAGGTCAGGTGTTGGCTGTACTAAAGAAGCTGCCTTCTTGCACAGGGAAATGAGTAGGGGGGGAAAAAAAACAAACCAAACACCACAGAACTAAAAAAAAAAAAAAAACAACCCAAAAAAAAAAAAACCCAAAAACAAACCCCACGGTGTTCTGTGTCCAAGTTTGTTTCCTGATAACTTTCCTGGTCACTTCACCTAACTGAAAGGAAGTGGCTTTCCACCCTCCACCCCAACCCAGTGCCAAAAACCTCTTCTTGTCTCTATTTACTGCCAATTTACAGTCAAGTACTTGCATCCTGTTTCTACTGTTAAACTGACAGAAATTCCAAATACAAGGGGTGTTTGGCAGCTGTAGTTCAATCTCAGTGATCCAGGAGCAGCTCTCCAATTATAGAAGCATTCTACAGGGAAGTGAGAAACAGGCAGAGAGAGCAACAGCAGAAAGAGGGCAGAAATATCCAGACCACAGAGACAGGGCTCCCTACATCTGTGATGCCTGGACCAGGAAAGCAAGGAGAAGAGTCATTTAAGCTGTTGTGCCACATGATTAAACAAAAACCATCCCATTTGGATGTCTCCTACATGGTCTTTGCCTCTGCAAAGATCTCAGGAATCATCAAGCAATAAATCCTTTTCGGTGTTGCTCAAGCTGCAAGGAACCTGCCACACAGCAGGCCACAACAGCAAAGGAAAGTTGTTTAAATAAACAGCTCCAGCAGTGAGTAGGGTTAAATATCTGCCAGAGCCAGAGTACAGAGAGAAGTGGACCAACAGAGACTGAATGACCTAACCTGACACTGGACCCAGTTCAGCAATTAAGAAACAATGCAAACACGAAGAGCCCCAATTCTAAAAGTGAAAGCAGAGATTCCAGAACAGAGGAAAAAGACCTTTCTCTCATCCAGTCCTAAACCATGATTCCTTTAAACAGGCAGAAAAAAAAAAAAAATCCCAACTGAAACACCTTCCAAAACCATGAGAGGTTTCTAAATTGTCTCAAATTTCTCCGAAGTGAATTATTCACAGTTTCACTTTTATTTGAACACTGATCAAAAGGCCAAAAAAGAGTTATTGCATAATTAGGCTGCATTAGGTAAATACTGAAGAGAGGGGGGATATTACAGCTGTATCACCAGCTCTGAATTTATCTGCTAAAAAGTACTGAAGGGTGAAGACTGGACACAATTTCAAGACTGATGATGGTACTAAAATTTTTCTTACACAATCCCTCTTCTATGCCAACAGTCACAAGATGTGCAATCTGAGTGAGGGATAAAGGTAGTGATGGTGTAACAAGAGGTTACCACAATAGCCAAAACACTCATTTGTTTGTTACTCCTGAAAATAGAAACTGAAAAACCACTCACAAATAAAGCTGTCAAGGGAAAAGTTCAAGGTTTTCCAACTCAAGAAGAAATTGTATTTCCAAAGAAATCAAGTACTTTTCACCGTATTTTTAATTTAAACAGCTAAGAGAAGTCAGCCTCATCCAGCACTGATGGAGCAATCCAAAGACTGAAAGAGTTTCCCAGGAGCATCTCAGGAGACAAGCAGAGCTGGGAACAGCAGGGTGCCACTTGAGGAAGCTTTCCTGCAGCTTTAAGCACAATCTCTTACCACATTTGCTAACAAAAACCAACTTCACAGAAGCAAAGAAATAAGAGCTCCACACATATGAACTCCTCATCTCTAAGAACAGGTACAGTGTGGACAGCACAGAATAGGGGGGCATCAAGAGGAGCTCAGAAAGCACCAGGGTAAATACAGATCCTTCCATTATTATTATTTTAAAATAAAAATAGATACTTTCTTCAATGTTTCTCAGACTGAAGTTCCAGTTTTCTGGCTTCCTGCTCCAAATGGAAACCCATGACCAGGCTTAACAGCACTGGCACAGTCTGAAGCACAGGCTGCCAGGAATGTTTGTGCAGATGGGAGAGTCCCAGGCACCTCAGTCTCAAAGTGACCACTCTAATGGAGTAGCAGGAGGTCCCTAGTCTTTAACATGACACCAAAGTCCTCTGTACTTCTGCACTGTGAGAATGCAAATACGCCTCTTGAACAGAAAGGTTTGCACAGAAATTCTCTGCTTTCAAATGCTACACTGACTCTTCCCAATCCAACAAACAAACAGCCAATTACAGGATTAAGCCTTCACACTGATATGGGAAATTCAAAAGAATCCCACTCTATTAAGACTCAGGCAAAGGGAAATCCCACAGATTTGGGGGAGGCAGGGCATACTGTCCATGCCCAGCCTGCTCATTGAGCAAGGAATCAGCCTAGCACTTCTGAGTAGCAAAGTTCCTCTTAAGAGCTGCCCCCCCAGCACAGAGCTTGGTGACAACCTGTAAGCAAACATTACAGCATTTGTCCCTGCAAAAATCCTTGCTCCAAAGCATCATTATGCAGCTTCCCACAGGAACAAGCCTGATCTATTCCTGCAACATACACACACTGTGCACTTCCCTTCACCTCCGCACAGAGCTGCCAGAGTTCCTCCTGCTTCCTCCTCAGATAGCCCTGCAGCAGCTTTTTATTCTGCCCCACTCCCTCTGCTCTGGTTGCTGTCTGGGACAAAAAAATTTCCCAGCTACCCAACTTTCTAAAAAGAAGGGGAAAATTTTTTCTTGCAATTGAATACAACTGACCCTGCCTTGAAGGCAGAGAGGACAAGCTCCCACCAGTTTACCAGGTGGTTCTGGACAGAGCAGCTGACAGACTCCCAGTGCTGTAGGGAAAACTAACTTGCAAGCACCCAAAGTTGTCTACTAGCACTTAATTCCAATCACACATTCATTCTGGAAAGATGGAGAAGTGGAAGAAAGATTTCCTCAGGCTGACATATCTTGACCCAGGAACCTTTGCTCCCCAAGAGTCTCTCTAGGCTTAACAGATCCCAGCAGGAAGGGACTCTGCATTAGGGCATCTGATCTGTGCTTGCTTCCCCACTGTGAAGCAGTGCTTCCCACTCCTGGGTCAAGAGAAAAACAGCCCTTCAGATTTGAACAAGCAGTGCTGGACCTCAGCATTTAACACATCCCAGCACATTATCATAGTAGGCTTCACAGAAATATAAGTAAAATCATGTATAAGGAAAGTGCAGGTCAGCACAGAAATGAGCTCTAGAGACAGTCTGTCAGAGATAAAAAGACACTGAAATGTGCAAAGAATTCAGAAAGGACACCAAGGGGGTGATCTGCTCTGTAAACTTAAGAGGCATAACATATAGTCAATGTTTTCCAACTCAAGAAGATATTGTATTTCCAAAGAAATCAAGTACTTTTCACTGTATTTTTTAATTTAAACAGCTAAAAGAAGTCAGCCTCATCCAGCACTGATGGAGCAATCCAAAGACTGAGTTTCCCAGGAGCATCTCAGAGACAAGCAGAGCTGGGAACAGCAGGATGCTGTTCAGTGCAGTCACTTCCAGGCCAAACTTCCTGCTGGCCTCTGGAACACTTAGACTGCCTCACTGTACTTACACTCAGTTTTCTGTATTACACTACCCTTGTTCCAGAGCAGAGGAGAACGTTGCCATAGGATCACAGACTAAATGCTGAGGATCTCCAAAAGGCTCAGAGGAGACAGGGATTACTCCTGTGCCATATCTAGGTGATGAGCATCCTGAACAGGTCTCCTTTACAGAGTCTTCAGAAGAGTCAGTGTAAGGATCAAAAAACCATAAGCAGAGTAATCAGCCTCTGTCAGTCACTGTGGAGCACACACTTAGGTCCAGCAATCTGTCTTGCAGCACATTAAACTCTGTTAAATAACAGTAGCACCACTCTGATGACAAGGTGCTCAGAGCCAAACAGCAACCATAGCACAACGAAAAGCTTCCCCAGCTCCCTCATTTCAGAGGGGAAAGTTAAGGTTAAAATGGCATTATTACCGTGCTTGTATGACAATTGAGACAGCCAGAACATGTTACTGGTTTCCAAATCAGGCCACTAAGAATGCCAAGCAACTTACATGAATAGTGAAATGCTCAAAAGCTTTAATAAGCCCACTACAATGTGGGCACAGCATAAGAGAGAACATATTTACTTGTTACCTCTGCAGAACTGAGCAGGGCACCAGATTACTCCTTCACCACAGAAAATGAGCACGCTGATAGAGCTCACAGCTCCACCCAGCCCAGGAAGCAGGAGGACAGACCTCTGAGTCAGACTCAACCCTCAGATGTGGCACTGAAGCACATAAACCACAGACATCAGCTTCATTAAAACATTGCCCCGTTCCAGTTTGCAGAGTTTGAGTCCTAAGAGACCTAAGCTCTGATTTAAAAGGAACACCTGCTTAAACAAGATTAGTCATCGCTACAACCCAGCATCTCCCTGGCTTTGTAACAGCAGCAGATAGTTTCTATCTGGGAGAGGGGGGCAACACAACCCACTGCTTCCCAAGTGACTGATATGAAAGCCTTTGACCTGAAGCAATATGGAGTTACAGCACATCCGATTCTAATCATTCACTGACAGCCACATCAACAGCTGCACGTGCTTCTCCCCCTGGCATGGCAAGCAGCGTCCTTCCCTTCCCATGCAGCAGGCAGAGGCCTCTCTTACTCCCTTCTCTGTGGCAGGCAAAAATCCCTGCACGTTTCACACAGCCCCTCAGAGCAGGGAACAACACCTCCAAGCAGGGTAATTCATGACAGCATTAACACTTGGGTATAGGCTGCTCTCAGCTCTGAGATGAAAGCAGACTTGGAGGGGTGGGGAGGGGTGTTCTCCCCTAACTCAGACTTGCTTAGGTTTTTTGCTTTGTCTGCAGTCTGGCAAGTCCAGGTCATCCTCCTAAAGCAGGGCTGGGTGCATATCTCCACCTCCAAAAGCCAACAAAGCCAGGTGGCAGACGGAGGACATAAGCAGCAGATGGAAATGTAACATCCAACCACGACAGCAAGCCAGCCAGTGCTCCTGTGCCCCAGCTCGAGGCTCACCTGCAATGTGCTGAATGCCTTGAAGAGAGCAGGAACAGGCGAACAGCGACGGGCATCCACAAGAACAGTGAGACCCAAAGCCTGACATTCTGGTCTGCAAGGACAAAGACAAAAAGGTCACCTTTGTCACCAATGAAAATTAACAAGACTATGGAAACAGAACCTGTAGTCATGCCAGGGTGAAAACAACAGTACGTTATGGCTTTGTAAGAACAAGAACTAACTGGCCACCTTTTCCTAAACAAAACATATACACAGAAACCACCAACTGATTGCTCACTTTTTACCTTTGCCATTTGATTCTAAGACTTCCACCGAATTTCCCACTTCTCCTATTCCTAGAATATGTGTCACTGCAGGCAAAGGCACTGATGCCAACTGGATAATACACACAGGAAAACTAATTCTTCCCAGTTGTGTTTGGGGACAAACCTGGTTTCAGCCTCACTGCTTCAGAAGAGCAGCCAGTCTGGGGTGGACCCAATGTCTATCTCACCCAGAATCAGATTTGAAGGGAAAACCATAGGAAACAAAGCATGAGATTATCATGGGTTAAGCCTGCTCCTCTTATTTATTGTTTAAAGGCCTCAAAAAATCACTGTCAGTTAGCTTTACTTCTTATTTAATCATCTAAAGGTGAAACATAGTGATGAGCTGGTGAAGAAGAGTCTGTCATAGTGAAAGGAAGAGAAGCTGCAGCAAACTCCAGCCTGCAGACTCCAAAAACAATTTTCAGCCAGATATCAAGTCAGACTCCCAACTCTTGCAGATCCTCCCTCCTTTAGCTTGGAAGCCTGGCTCTAAAATATCATGTCACAACACTATCACAGAGCTGCTGCATGACTGCCCCATGATAGCTCCCAAATCCCATTTTCTGAACTGATGAAGGATAGCAAGAATGGCTTGGATTCATGGCAACACATGAAAACATTCAGTACACACCACATTACATCACATTATGTGCACATGGCATACACAGAATAGGTGAAGTGCTTGCTGAACACAAGCCTGTTCACCCTGGCAGGAGATTTCCACCTGCATAATTTCAGGACTGTCTGGACCAAGTTCCTAGGCCAATAAAGTCAACCTCCTTCCATTCTTGCCTCAGTTCCCACCTCCCTGAAAGGTACAGTGGACAGGGCAGCAGCTATCTGCCCTGTCAGCCCAAGAGCATCACAAACCTTGGGATGCTGTGCAAGTACAGAAGAAGGCGTACAAGCTCAGTGGTATTGCAGTGGGGGTTTAGCCAGGCTGTGCTCCTTGTCGTTATTATGGCCACTGCACGTCCTGATTTGTCTCTTGTACCTGTGGAAAGAGAGGGGGGTGGAAATCACACAAGTAATTCAACAGAGGTCTGTATGCCTCATATTCTCCCACTAAGACCCCCACCACCTTCCTGGAAACCCTCCACAGAACTCAATATAGTGTATGCTGCAGATGGTAAGAGGTTGTAAACACACTTCCAAAGTACCCAAATGCTGCCCCAGAGTGAGGCAGATGAGCTCAGCTTGTCTCTCTCTTATGGCAGTGTTAAATTTTTACTGCTGTCTTCCACCTAAACAGACGTTCTTCATAAATATGGCTGAAGTTGCCTAACAATAATCTCGAGAAAAGCAGAAATCTCATAAATTCAAGCTACAGAATCGCACCTTCACATTGCTGTCACATGAGAGAATGCAGACAGGTCTGCAGAGCATGCACTACATAATGAGACTGAGCACATGCTGCAGGCTGAGCCCAGAACAGCTCCTCGAAGCAAAGCCCTGGAGCAGGAGGCCAGAGCTCCCCCTCAGAGGCTGCAGAGAGGACAGCCCAGAAGCAAACTCCTGCCTGCCTGCACTCTGACAAGGGCAGAGGCAATGCCAGGATTTTGTTAGGCCTCGAGCTTGCCCAGTGCCCAGGGAATAGATACGGCACAGTATGGGCAACCCAGCTGAGTTGGGATACACTGAAGAAGGAGAAATCCCTCTGTGTCAGTTAGCCAGGAAGGACAATGCTTCTCTGCCACCTGTTTTCCAAAAGCTTGAAGTCACAGCTTATCACAGGGGGAGAAGGACCTAACAGTGCCAGTTTTGGAATTACGTCCAGCCTCCTCTCCAGACACAAAAACAGGGTAAAGACCAGGTGGACACACTACTTTGGAAAGCCAGAGCTGCCTCTGAGACTCAAAATCAGGCAGTACCTGCAGTGAGCCTCCTCAAGCTCAGAGCACGTAAGGTAAGGTAAGGTAAGTGATTTGGGGAACTGGAGGGTCAACACCTCTTTCGTGTGAGAAGTAATTCCCAACAACAGGAGCCATTTCCTGTCATACAAACTGTCTAAGAACGATGGGGAGGGCAGAAATCCCAAGACAAAACCAGAGACTTAGAGAAATCTGTTTCTGTCTCTCCTTAAGTCTGTTGCTACCACAGGAGATTCTGTCCTGGAGCACCTCTCTCCCCCATCCCAGGGACAAGCATGTGAGTTGACAAGTAAAACAGACACAGATGGACAGCCCCAAGCATGGAAAGCTGCCCCAGTGTGATCTCAATCTGCCACTAGGACATGACTCGAGTAAGTGCCACAGACACAGATGGACACCATTCTGAAGCAGGGCTTTCTCCCTCCCAGGGACAAAAACTGACACAGGCTTTCTCCTGCTAACAAAAATCTTCATTATCAATGTAATTCAGGAGAACTTTTATTACTCCTGAAATACTGTAGCCTGGATGTTGCATAATCAAAGAGATGGAAAGAAATTAGAAAAAGTTCATTAATATAATTTGTTTCATAAGCTAAGGGGATCATCACAAAACAAGATAAAAAAACCAAAGCCCTCAATTACTGGAAAAATGGCTCAATAAAAGTTTTTTTTCAACTCTGAAGCAACATCTCCTGTCCATCAAGCAGGTTGGGAAGCACCAAAATTTGATTAAACCTTGAACTTCCATCTAGTAGTCTGGGAATTGCCTGACCAGGCCAAAAAAGCAACCAGATCCACCAGGACTAGGTCTTCAACAGTGGCATAATCCAGAACTGAAACTATCCTGCAAGTTTCAGCTAACTCCATCAGCTACTAGTTTATTAATTAGCTCTTATTCACCATTCATTATAAAAGTTATTCTTTCTAATGTAATTACTGTATCATTACCACTGACTAACATAAAGCATTTAACTGAGTTGTGAGTACATTCCCTCAGGTGTGAGGACTGCCCACTGAAACCCCAAAGAGGCAGAGAGGTCAGTCAAATCTGATAGCAGTTTTACAGGAAACACAATTCCTTCCTTAGAGAAAAACTTCCTTAGAAGCAGTATCAAACCCAACCCTTGCTTCTTGTGGGCATTTGAAACCCCTTCATCACACACTCAAATGCTTTTGTCTCATTTAACACTGGTACATGATGATAGGAATCTGTGACAAATGGAGTGTTTGGTAGCACGTCAGGCTCCTGCAACACCATGGACTGAGAGCTTCTCTGAAAGGCCCTCTCTAATCTTGTAACTTTTTGTGTTGTTATATACAGCATAAAAGTGTCCAAAGTGATCAATAGACCAGAAGATTAAAAATCCTTCTTTGGAATTTGTTGTAACAGTTCATCTCCTAATGCAAAGTTACATGTATGTATGTACCATTACTCTGCCCTGCCCTTGGTTTTCCATTTCACTTTTTTCCAGAAACTGGCAAAGTTTTAACTCCCTTCTTCCTTCCTGGCACAAAGGTGATTTCACCTCTTTCTCAATTATCCTATGAGATAAATAACCTTCCAGACTCTTGTCATAAGACACCCAGTTTGGTTATCAGAAAGGGCTGTCACCATTCTCTGCACCACCTCTAATATTTACCATTTCCTTTTACAATACAGTCCAAACAACTTCAGAGATATTTCAGGTAAAAAATCAGTCTCTTAATCTGTATAGTCATCTCCTTCCCTTTACACATCTGAGGTGAAAATGGGTCTTACAGACCCAGCACCACCTGGGAGATGCCTGTGCTGCCTTTCTGCTCTCCTTCCCAACTTCTCCACACTGCACAGGTCTGCCTGACCTCTCCCCTGAGGTTGGGCTCTCTGCCCAATTTTCACCTTGTATGTGGCCCCTGATCCAATGCAGCTCCTCCTGCCCCACCCTGAGGAACCCTCTCGCTGGCTCTGAAAGGACAAACCCACAGGGACTCCTTACATAGGGCTGCCAAAGGCTGCTTCTCACTAGAGAGGTAGATCTTACTTCCTCTGCCTTACTTCATGTTTGGTTAAACACAAAGATGTCTTGTGTGGGCCCTGTACACCAAGCAGTCCTGGCTGCTCTGTCCAACAGCCTCAGCTTCGTTCACCCCTCCAGTATTTGTCTCATGCAGAAATGTTATCTGCAGCTATCTGATATTCATTGCTCTATTAGATGCAAACACTGGATAACATTTGACCTGCAACCCAAATCTGGCAGAATAATTCTGGAAAGTTCTCCTTGATAGTTAGTTTTGTCATCTGCTATTTAGCTACACTATCATTCACCTTACACATTGCTCATCCACTCCACTGGGATATTTCTTTCAACACTATGTGTCATGAAAACAAATGTTTTCTAAAAATCTATTATATCGAGGTAGCTACATTTCATCAACCAAACTTCTAATTACCAAGAATAAACTGGTTTTCAAGAGTCGTGTCAAAGAGCATCTTCTACATTCCTATCCTTTAATTATCTACCAAGTGAATCAAGTTCCTATTCTTCTGACCAGGTCTGATGTCAGGCCCACCAGCCCATCATTAGCTGCACCCTCACTCTGCTCTTTTTGAACTCCTGGTATGAGCCCACAGATTTGGCATTCCTGACTCATACACGCTTGGTTAACAGTTTGAGACTCCTGAGAGCAAATTAACATTAATGGGAGGGAAGTTGTACTTCCTGTCCAGCCCATTCGGAAACTTCAGAGCATTCAAGAAGTGGAACTTCTGAAGAGGTTTGGGGTCAAAGAAACAGAACTGGCACCAATCTCCAGCACTGCAAAAGGAGGCTCATCTCCCTTGCCCTCCTACAGACCACATTTCCAAGACACATTCTGGCTCAGTTACTCACCAGGCAGGTAGGCAACTCCACTCCTGAGCACCTCTGGGTTCACATCCTTGACTATGGTAGGTGCAAACTGACCACCCCAGGCACTTCCAGAAGTTGGGGATGTGGGGGGAGTAACAGGTGGTGAAGCTTGCTCCAGGGCACTGCTTTTACTCACTGGTTTCGACACACCTGTACCTGTTGCCTCTTTTCTCATTTCTGTCTCTTCTGACATCATCCCTGTAAGACAAGCAGCAAACAGAAGCTTGAGCAGAGTTGCACCCAAGAGATCCCAGGTAAGTAAGTACCAGACTGGGGAGGGATGTACCCCCTGCCCCAGCACTCTGCAGCTCCTCCAGCCCTTTAGCCAGTAGCATGCACGTTCCAAAAGCGGTTATAACATTAATACTACTGTAATTCTAAAAAAAAGAAACCAATTTATTGTGAAGTTTGCTAAGTATAAAAGCTCGATTCAGATCGGGATTACTGTAGTCAAAGTCCTTTTTAAAGGTAACATATCAAGCAATGCATGTCTGCTCACAGCCTGGAAGTCTGGCACAGAGCAAGTCCCTGGCTGAGCTCCAGCAGCCTGAGCATGCTGAAGTGATAAACCAGCTTCTGACAGGGAGGGCTACTCCATCAGGACAGAATTACTCCCCCAACACCACTTTCAGATCAATTCCTGAAAATATGAAGTCAACTGGAGGCTGACAAATCAGCTGGAAATTTGCCAAAGAGACCTTGTTCTCCTCATCCAGCCTTCTTTAATTAACATTTAATGTGAAAGTCATTTAAAAACACTGGAGAACATGATGATTACACCAACCAGCTCCTGCTCAAGAGCTGCAGAAAATGCTTCCTTTGTCTGACACCTCAGCTCTAAAGTACAAGTTATCAGAATCAGTTAATTCTAGAATTAAATATCTTGGCTACTACATGGAAACTAAGGCTAGTTCTATCAAGTTTCAATTTTTATGTAGAACTATCTGGAAAGAAGAAAAAAGCTATCTACCCCCTGTGCAAGAAGTATTATTCCCCATTTCTCAACATCACAAGAATTAGAAGCCAACAGTACATCTTCAATAATAGATCTTTGGCAGCCTAAGTATACAAGTAGCCTATCCCTGTGTTTGCAGAAAGCTATACTAAATAAAAGGCTACACTTCACTACAAATCCTGATACTTCAGCATCTACCAACAAAAATATCAACCTTTCTTCAGGAAAATAAGAGTAGAATATGTATTTGCTTGCTATGAAGTCAGACATTTTAATTGCTATTTAAAATTTACTTCAATCATCCTACCTTCCTGCTGCATCAACAATGTTGACACTTGACTCAGTTTATTTACTAACAGATTCCAATACTTCATTAAAGAGCAGGACCAGGAACAAAGCAGTCCTTGAAGTGGCTTTCAATACAAGTTTTAGCAGTGAAGGAGATTTACAGGTTGAGGCTTAGCCCACACTGCTTTCAAAATTGCTAAAATGGGTGAGAGAAGTGCCCTGAGCAGCATGGCTCACTGCACCAAATCATCCAACAGTGGAGGAAAGTAGGAGGAGTTCCTGGGCTCTGCACCAGGGAGGGCATGATAGAATAGCTGCTCGTTTCTCTTTGGTAACACCCCTGGTTGAGGAGCACCCCTGGGATCCAGCTTGGCATCTGCTGCATTTGGCCACATGAGCTGCTGTGATGGCCTCAGGGCTCTGCCCAGTTCTGGGGTGTACCAGAGCCCCACTCTGCTCCTAGGGATACCTCAACCTCCACTTCCAGTGGTGCAAGAGGTCATGCAGACAACACTGCTGCATCTTCCTGAAGCAGCATTGTACAGGGGCACTGATCTCCTGCAGAAAGAGTATCCTGAACATCACAGAGTCATAGAAGTTGTGCCCAAAGGTTTCACATCAACAGCTGGTAGACTTTCTAGGAGAACATGAAATCACCTGATCAACAAGCTGGAAGGCCTGGCAATAAGAACTACACAGTTTGTAGTAAAGGGGTCTGCATTAAATGACAAAAGCCTGCAAAGAGGACCAAAATGCAAAGGACCTGTAAGGAGGACGAGAAATGAACATAGCTGTGTTCCACATAGGTTGCACACCAGGGCAAGAGAAATACATAAATGCATGTGACAGTCCTGCCCTGGATATCTCTGAAGAATGAGAGACAGCAACTCCCAAAAGGTAGGAGAGAAGGTTTTGCTCAGCCCACCACACACAGTCATGGTAGCAGGGCTTTTCAACCCTGGGGAAACTTCACTAAAGCTCTCAGCCCCCAGACTATGCACATCTTGCCCAAACAAAGCTCTTCCCCGAGCTTCTGCAGCCCAGCTCAGATCTGCAGGTGCCAGCTCTCCCAAAGAGGCCCAAGCACGGTGTTTGTTATTTGCAATCCGGGGCGGAGGCACTCACTAAAGCGGAAATTGTAGAATGCGGAGGATTACATCTAAAAGCAAATTGAGAACAGGGACATCTGAATTTGCCGTGTTTGCAGGTTCCACCTTTCCCTGAGGTTAAGGAAGTGGTAGAGGAGGATTTGCTTGTGTGCATTTCAAAGAGGCATTAGCATTTTCCATGCAAACTGCCCCAGCACCAGTATCACCCATGCTAACACCAGGTTGGAACCCGGACCAGGAACAGAGCGCCCTAACAGGTGCTGCTGAATATGCCCCAGTGTGGCTTTTCAGCCTGTTTCTTGAATATCAAGATATTTTCCACCCACAAAATAGAGGAATTCTTTCCAGAGCTGCAAAGTTTCAAAATCCACTTTCATTTATATGTTAGTCATTAGGAAAAAGCAGCAGTCACATTATCTGTGAATGGAACTAGTGTAAATTTTAAGTCACCAACGCAAAACAGTTCACATTTGACTTGACTTTTTTCTATTTATATCTAAGTTTTTCTTAGACTCTATTTGTGCACAAAATAAGCTCACAGAGAATGGAAGTAAAGGGAAAGAGTTAAGGGACAAGGAAAAACCTGCAGACACAGCAAACTCAGATGCCCCAGTTCAGAACATGTCTTTTGACATAATCTACACTATCTGCTGTAACAAGCAAGCTCCTTCACCTCACACAGAGCAAATTGTGCCTCTGCCCACTGCTGCTGAGGTGTGAACATCAGAGCTGAATTGACCCAATAAAGCTTAAGCTTTGTTGTTATTTATATTTTAGGCAAGATACAGTTTCCAATCATAGTAGCAAAATGACCTCAGCAAGAAACAGAGAATTTAACCTAAAGAACTGCCTTGAAGGAAAAGTAGAGTCCATTTGTAGTACATTTACTTTGCTTTGTAATTTTATCTCTGAATTATCTTATAAGTACATCTCTGAGGGTTTAATGGGGCTAGACTAGGGGATGGCTTGTTTGGATCTCAAAGCAATCAAATTTAATTGAATGGATTAAGCTTTTTATAGTGCCAGATATACTGTTTAAGAAATACTGCTAGCATTAACAGATACTTGAGCTGCCCTTTGCCATAAAGTTTATTTGGTTAGTTTGGGTGATTTTCCTGGCAATTTAGGTGTTTCTTTTGCTTTACAAACACTGAGATAACAAGGTTTGCCACAAGTGTCACTTATTTCAGCCAAATCCCCAGAATCATATGTATTATCTTTCATTAAAAACAAATTCCATGTGTACCCCGGAGGGGTCCATCACTGCTGAAATCTCCAGCTGTGGTCAAGATTTCTTCTTTGGACCAGTGAGAATGAGCTTGAACAAGCTGGACCTGGCTAATTTTAGACAGAAGAGATGGGAACACTGAACAAGCAACCACTGGACTCATGAGCAAAGTGTCCACCCAGCACTAAACACAGGCTAGGTGTTTCAAGGCCTGGTCTTGAGCATGAAGTCAAGCCAGGTTCAGCTTGGCCAGGGGAATGGATATCCCCAGCATAGTTATTTCCTAGCATATATCCCCCAAGACCCACAGATAGGCAGAAGGGGCAGAAGGTGATTTTTTTTTTTCTGCTCACGGTGATTGATGCTCAGAGAGATGCGCACTGCAGAAATAGAAACTTTTGAGCTGACTCCTCCATTTCACAGAAGAGAAATGCTTGTCACTTCAAAAGTATCAGAAATGCCTGGCAACCCTGGGCTTGCCTAACTATGGAATTAAGTAAGTTTGATGGAAATGTTAGGAAATTTTATTTTAATCAATGGACACTAATTTAGCTCCATTAGGAGATCACTCAGACATCAGGTAAAATGTGACTTTTGGACGCTTGAGAAGCAGCTGTGTGTGCAGTCAAATGGAATCATGCTGGAGCTCTTGGCCACATAATTTGGGACCAGGGCAAGCATTACAGTGGCAGCACATCCCAAGAAAACCAGCTTTGGATCTGTTGCCCCAGAGAGTCAAACATGCTCTAGGAACATGGGTCTGAACGGCAACAGAGTCCTCACTCCAACATTTCAAGCTGGGTAATTTTGCTAGCCAGGGGTCTCAGGGAATGAGAGCTGTTGAACTGGAATAGCTTGTTCCACCCACAGCCACTCCTCCCTGTGATCTGCACATGGAGCTGCAGCTTTCCACACTCAGCAGAGCTGGGCAAAGCCCACACCAGTCCCATGCAGTTACTGCCTGCCTACAATCTGACAGGCAGACACCTGGATTGCCCTTGCAATTCCTCCTCAAGGAGCACAGCTTCAGCTCAGGAATGCAAGCATTGAGAAAACTGGGTAATACCTGCTTGAACATTCCATCTGAGTTGAAGCTAGATGCTTAATTTCTGTGGTTTCCCACTCAAGTTAAACTGCTCCTACTTGAAACATAATGGAGCTGAAGAAAGCATGCCGGAGGGGAAGGCAGGGAGGAGGGGGGAATCCCTCAGCTCTGCAGTTTGCTGCCTAAATCAGTTATCAGCACGTACATTTGTTGATCTTCAGGTCACGTTACACATCTAGTATTTTACTGTAGCATCCACTGCTGCTTCCTCTTGCCACAGCCATCTCCCTAAAACCAGTTTTCAACTATGAAAGACTTGTACAGTCAGACAACTCTCTCCTTACACATTCTACACATCATGAATGTAGTGGGAAGCCGTCACCAGCAATCAGATTCACTGAAATTAAAAGTTTCTTCCAATGGAATTTTGTTCTGTACCTACCTAAATTTGAAAAGAATTATTAAACAAAATACCACAATAAACTCACCTGTGAAGAGAAAGCTAATTTCATGCCACAAAAAAATGGCAGTTTAATCCCTCGTCAGTATTTTGTGCTATTACCCCAAAGCCTCTCAGATGTATTTATCAAATCCTGCCTGGTAAGTAGTATTCAAGCAGTACTCCTTGAGGACTCTGCTTTCAATCCATGTTACCAAACACAACCACACAAACATCCAATGGCTGTACCTTTAGGAGATGATGCCCCAGAAGCTGCCTCTGGCTGGCAGTGCAGAGGTTCTGTATGCCCCTCAGCAGGTCCTGAGGACAGTGGTCCACCCTCCAATTCCTCTTCAATGGATTCCAGTGTTTTTGAGGCTGTGGTCTTCAACCTTTCCCTGTAAGAAGAACCTTCCTGGTTCTCCACCTGTCCCTGCAAGTCCCGTACTGCAACATGCTCCAGATTCAGCACAGAGTTCTCTTCGCTTTCACAGCCATGGTTTTCCACCAGTGGCTCCTCAAACCTCCCTCCAGAACTCTGTGTTTTGAACAGACTTGAGTCTTCTTCTTGTGCACTGGGAGCCAACAAGTCACTGTTATTTAATTGTTCTGCCATCTGATTCCCCTCTGCTGACAGGGTAGTTTGGAGTAGTGTGGCTTCTTCAGCTTTTTTATGCTCTTGCTCTTCACCATCTGACAAGGTTCCATCTGCTGGAGCTTTCACAGAACAGTGACTATAACTAGTCTGATTTTCATTTACAGTCAATATTTCTTTAGACTCTTTCTCTTCCTCTTGGCTGTCCCTTCTTCCCACCTCAAATTCATCTACACCTCCTTGGTTCTCTTCTGGAGGATTTAATGGAGAGCTGGTATTTGCTTCGTTATTGCAGCAGCAAGCACTTACATCTGCCATGTTCCCTGAAGGAGAGCCTCTCACCTCACCCACATCTGAATTCTCAGGCAATGTAGTGACCTGCACTGGCTCAACACTTCCACTGACACCCTGGCAAGAGACATCAGAAACTTCCTTTAGTGTGCAACATGGTCCCAAAGGCCCTAGGACAGATACAGGAGAAGCATCCATCAGTGTCACCTCCTTTTCACCCTCAGTCAGTGGTTCTGTGTGTACTCCCAGCATCACCTCCTCTTTAGCAGCAGTAGCATCTAGAATCACTTCTGGGCTCTGCTCCAATGTTTCAACACCAGCATTTTCACTAGGTCCATCACTTTCTCCTTCCATGTTTCCAGGGGCACCAGGCACTTGTGCTTTGCAGCTGACAGCATCTCCAGCACACACATCACTGTAGCTGCACAGTGCATATCGCCAATCCAGTGAGTGTTCACTGTCAGTCTCCTGCTCTGGAGATGAAGCTTCTGCATGGCAAGCAGGAGACTCAGCCACAGGAAAGTTATCACCCATACTTCCAGGATGAACCAGCATCAGCTGACCTTCTGGAGACAGCTCTCCATGTGCCATCACTTTGTTGCCTTTCAATGGAGTAACATTTTTGAGAATTTCTGTAGAAGTGCTCAGAGTGTCCATTTGACAATGCTCTTTCTGCATAAGGGCTGACTGAATTAAGTCCTTGGAGTAGGTGTTGTCTTGTATGACAATAAACCCGTGCTTGCCTTTAGACTCATTCACTCGTGCCCTGGGCTGAGTTAGATAACTTAATGCCAGCGACTGGGTTAAAGATCCTGTTTGTGGCCCAAACCTGGGCAGTGACACTTTTGCCAGCTCAACGTACTCCCCTTCAAGGTCACTTCCCAAGTCCTCTTGAGTCACAGGACTCATGCAGACACCATTGACCAGAGCTTCATTTAACTGTGGAGCTGTGCTGCTGATGACAGGGTTGTCTCGATTTGGGCTTAGTTCCTGTAGATACTGAGACCTCAGGTCTGGTGAACCACACTCAGTACGGTTTGTGGGGAGGCACAAAATCGAACGTTCCTCTGTTACTTCTGGAGAGATGATATTGTTTTCAATAATTTTTGGCTTATTTATAAATTCAGGATTAACCACTTTATCCCAGGGGACACGAAATATTTTGTCATCAGTGGTTAGTAAACAATTTTCCAGTGCTATGCCCATCCGCTCTCCATTGAATGTACTCAACCATTCCAGAGTAAAAATAGAGGTATATGAAACTTCTGGAATCACCACTTCGTCTACATTATGCTTATCTTTTGCCAAACATTTCAATACAATTCGTGGAGGCTTCTTCGGAGAGGGGACCACCTGAAGGTAGAAGTCACCAGGCTTCAAGATTCGCCAGTCAATGGCAGCTAGCTGGATTATAATCTTCTCTTGAATACACAGGGGCCAGCCCGCATGGCGAAACAGCAACCCGCAGTACGGAGCCTATGGAGACAAGAGAAAGTGTTTTCAGCACCAGCAAAAGATCTCAGCTCCAGCCTTTCAATAAGAGATCAAGGAAACAGATGAATTTAGGGTCCTTGGTTATTGGTGTAGGCAAGTTTTCCACACTAAGGTCTTCTCTTTAAAAAGCAGAAATAAGAAAAGCTACCAACACAAACCACATATGCAGGATGGTGGGCACAAGTTACACTGGGAGGCTGCAGCCTCCCAGTGAAGGGAAGCAGACACTGCAAAGACAAAACTGGAGATGGGAAGCAGCAAATGAGGGAAGCAGAGCAGAGCCACAGAGAAAGAAGGTAGCAAGTGTCATCAGCAAGCTGCAAAGAACCACACTTAACATACCAGCAATTTCCTCATTCTCAAAACATAGCAGCACTGAGGGCATGGCTCAGACAAATCCTGCCCAAGAACTCAAGTTTCATGGCTGAACTGACTTGACTCAATTATTTACAGCTTTATCACAACTTCAAAAATAATTTTAGTGCTTTGAACTTGATTCTCTTTGGGTAAGATTTAAATTAAGCCATGATATAAACCATCAATTCCACAATTAATTTAATTTTTTTTCTCTAAGACATGGCTTTAGATCCAATTAATTCAAGGATTTTGCCATATAGCAGAAAAAACAGAGAACTGAAAGGAACTTCCTGGATCTTCACACACCTTGAAACAACAGGTACTGGCACAAAGCAATTTCTTTTCTCATGTCCATCAAGCTTTACCTTCAGCCCCACCAGATTTCTAACTCTCCTTGCACCTGAAGCAAAGTTGCTCACAGGTTTGAAAACCCAAATCATCTTTTCAGATTCAGTAATTCCTCTTCCTCAATCCTGTATTTTCTGGATGTGTTCCTATTGCTTAGACTTATTAACCCATGTCACATGACCTTAGCATGTGTACCTTCATCATCTCCTCAGTGTACCTGAAGTACCTCCTTTGTAATGCCCATTTCTTTTTCTTAAAAACCATTTGTTCACTGTGCAAAGCACTGCAAAACGCTGTCTATAATGGCCCCAACACTTCCCAAATGTACTAGAAGGATCTCTTAAAGCTAAGATCCCACTTGCCTTCCAGTCATGCCCCTACAATAACACAGTCACCCACTGGTTTTTCTTTTCAAACTGATGAACTTCAGTTCACAACAGAAGTTCTGCCTGCCACTGTGTGGAGGCATGTGCTGGCCCTGAGTCGACCACTACAAAAATTTAAGTACAAAGTTTTAGAGCTCACCTTATGCAATGTATGTATCACCCTCCTCTTTTATTGTTATTGTTTGTGTGTCCCAGGCTGGTTTCACCACAAACATGCCATACATACTCTTACTTTTTATGCCAAGGTCATGGATGAGAAGCACTGCGTGTTTCATGACTCCTGCCTCCAACTCTGTTTTCCCTGCAGTACAAACATCCTACCTCCCTTTCACCAGTTTGTAGCTATCTTGCAATTTTTGCATAAACCTCAATCCCTTTGACACAGCAATTAATCTTCATATGACTCCATAATAAATCCTTTATGTCAGAGATTAAACAATGAAATTTACCTCTCTAGAGAGAGCTGTTTTATTAAAAAGGCTGGTGTGACACTACCTGCCATGGAGCAAACCACATGAAAATGTTATTCAGTTTTTCATGGGTCAGTTAATTCAGTCCTTGCTCAGTGCACGATGTTGTAGGCTCAGCTTGTTCTCTGTATTTTGTTACTAGCCCTGACTGAACAGATTCAATAAAATCCCTGTTACCAGACCATTTGGCATTATATGGTAACTTCTTCCACATTCCAGGATGGAGACCTGCCAGTCCTATTTCTTCAAAATAATCAATTTCAGTCACAGTAGTTTTACTTCTGTTCACTTACTGCTACTGCCCTACTGATGTACTTACTGTATCACTACAAAATGGAACCTTACTTTAGTTTTCATTTACTTGAAGAATCATCTTAATATTACCTTTCTATTCTAACCTTGCCTCAGGGCAGACCCACTTCCCCTTCTTTCCTCTCTCTATTAAGTTAGAACCAAAAACTTCTATAACCTAACACACACAGTTGCTTGTACTCCCTCAAATGCACAGCTAAGCTGTGCAGTCTGAGTTCTCAGGCTTTCTGATCTGCAAGACTGATGCCTCCATCAGTAAGTTCCTTTCATCCACAACACAGTTAAACCCAGCAAACCAAGACCACCTCTTGCAGCAGTTTGCACAAGCTGCCTCTGGCTGCAGCAGGTCTTAGGCTAAATGTACTTCATAAACTTTCATATCAAGACTCACAAAATACCTCAGTCAACAAAGCTTTGGCTCCTAGTATTTTGTACATATATTTTAAATTAGAGCAATTTGCAGTTTTCCAGAAGAGACTGTACCCTTGCACCACACCCAGCCCTCTTCTCCCATGAGAATATCTCCTATTAAGGCCAAGGGTCTGTACGAAGGGTCTTTCAGGACTCTTCAAGAAGAGTCAGATGAAGGTCAGACTATTATAGTTTATTGGACTGAAAAGTGAAAGCAATCACCAGCAGCATAAGCATAAAGCTGAATTCCATCAGCACATACTTAACACCGAGATTCTGTTAAAATGTGGATGCAGAGTAACCCACTGGAGGGCCATTCATAGATTAAGAAATTCAAAAACTCAGCCTCACTGCTTACTTACTTGTCTGCCTACTGACTCATAAGGAGAAAACTCAGCAATAAAATCACCAAAACCAAAATGCAGAATGCATTGAAGTTCCTGAAAAGCCTTACAAAGCCACAGTCTTAACTGCATCAAGAGCCAGAGTAACAACCAAAGCAGGAATGCATGTCCCACAAGAGCCTAAACATTACAGAGCTTTAGAACTTTTAGAAGTAGAGCATCCTCATGCTGTTCCTGCTCCAAAATGCACCTTCAAAGGGGAGATTATGTGAAGAGGCTTATTACAGTCCCTTTAACATCTCGTTCTGAGGCTCAAGGATTTGCTTTTCTCATGTCCAAACACTACCCAGCCAAACCAGGCTCAGAGGAGTGCCAGGAGCACCCTCAACACCCAGTGGCTGCAGCCAGGAATAAAACTGCATCTGAGGAAAGAGCTGGGTACCAATGAAAAAATGGCACAAAGGCGGAATCTTCTAGAGATACAGGGATGGTTAAGCTGGAACACCATTTAGCCCAGGAAGTCATCTCAAAACCAAGGGTATAATCTGGTTTTTAACTGTGTACTAAGGAGAGACAGACCCCCTTGGAACTCCCCTTCCAGGCCCTGAGGAATCACACACAGGCTGATTTTAACACACCCAGATGAAGGCCATGAACTTGTCTAATACTTCATGAAGCCATTTACACTTTTGTCACTGCAGAGGCTGACAAAAGATCTAGTGCTCTCAAGACTTTCTACACTAGTCATTCAGACAGGAGTTAATTCTTTTCCCTCCAAGCAGCTGAACTACAAACTAAGAAGGAAGTATTGCTTTTGTTTAGACTCTAAAAGGCAGGCAAGACTTTCAGAAAGCAATTAGTAAGAAATAGTCCTCTGTGATTTCACATGGTAAAGATGAAGGGGCATACAGGGCAGGTTTGGAGAAGAAGAGATCACAGCAAATTAAATAAATTTCATAAAACAGAAAAAATAAATTTAAAGATCAAACAAGCAGAATTTTAAATAAAATATGGAATAGCCTGGGGCTAACTCTAAAGATGGTACAAGGTACCTAGTGCTTCCCTCAATCTCCCTGTACTACCACTCTGGAAGTAAAAAATCATGAGTCACAGCCAGAAAGGGTCACAATCAAGTAAGAAAGGATCTTGCTTACCACTCTCCCAGACATTTTACCAAAAGCCCCCAGTACCTAATGCTAAGCCCTATACAGCCCTCCCTAAAGGCAGCTGCCCAACCAACACCACATCTTGTGGCTACCAGGCAGGCCAGGGAGTACCAGGCAGGCCTCCAAGCACAGCTCGTGTTCCTGCATCACCTCCCCAAGTTGTGCTGCACAAGTAGGACAGCCCCACCATACAGGTTACACTTCAGACACCTCTACACCTCTGTGTCACCTGAGCCCACGCTCCAGATCAAATGGGTGGGCCACCAGCATCCTGAGCTCCTCCAGTGCCCACTGCACTCATACTTCCCTGATCAGGACCCTGACCTCCCACTGCCCTCACTTCTCCCGCCTCAGAACACCCAGTGCCACCACCCTAATCTCTCCCACCTCAGGATCCTCAGCACCCACTGCCCTCACCTCTCTCCCTCCTCAGGACGCCCAGTGCCCATTGCCCTCACCTCTCTCCCTCCTCAGGACGCCCAGTGCCCACTGTCCATTGCCCTCACCTCTCTCCCTCCTCAGGACGCCCAGTGCCTATTGCCCTCACCCCTCTCCCTCCTCAGGACGCCCAGTGCCCATTGCCCTCACCTCTCTCCCTCCTCAGGACGCCCAGTGCCCATTGCCCTCACCTCTCTCCCTCCTCAGGACGCCCAGTGCCCATTGCCCNTCACCTCTCTCCCTCCTCAGGACTCCCAGTGCCCACTGCCCGTTGCCCTCACACCTTTGCCGCCTCACAGCCGGGCACTTCCGCGCCTCGTGCTCNGTGGGTGCGGTGCGTCCCGTCCGCCCCTCAGCCGCTGGCCCGACGCCTCCCCTCTGGGACAGCCGCGCTGCCAGCCCGGCTCACTGCCGCTTGCCCTGCCTCCCCTTCACTGCCTCACCTGCCCAAGGCACCGCTGGCCGCTAGGAAGCTGCCAGGAACTCGAGAAGTGGGGAAATTGCTACCTTGGCTCCTTCAGCGAGGGCGGTGTTTTGGGAAAAGCTGTGAAACGTCTTGAAATAATTACCAGTTTGTACAAACGAAAAGCCTTTTGTTTCTTTAAAGGGGAAAAACACACAATGCACCATAGAATTAGAAGCTTCAATGAGATACTGATGGAATAACATCTATTCGAGTGTTTGGGGTGGGAGAGAGCAGCAAGGTCATGCACCACCTTGGATCCTCCTCGACTTACAAAGATGACTGGCACCAAGCTGGAGACTGGTGACAATACTGCAACAAACACTGCACCAAAACACACTGTCAAGATGCCTAGCTCACGTGGATCCATCCTATGTGATGGGTCTGTCCCCCTAGTATTTCCTTAAAACAAATTAGTAACTGACTATTTCAGCCTCTATTCCATATTTTTTCTCCTCCTAGAAATTCCTTGCCCTCTACCACAAGGACTTGAATTGAAAACCTGGCCGCATGCCCCCTTTGCATTCTGAGACAAAAAGATTAGAACAAACCCACATTTTAGGTTGTTTGGGCTGGTTTGGTTTTTTCATCTTGCAGAGTTTGAGCCAAGTTTTGTGATGGAGGTGTTTGACTCATCGTTTCTAACATTTTAGACTCCCAACAGTAAAGCACGTTAATCTTGGACTCGTTCTGGCAGTAAATGTAATGTGACTCCTCGGGGCTACCGAGCCTTGTGACCGGTTCCAGCAACCATCAAAGGGGAGCTGGAGTTCTGGGAAAAACACCGACTGGCAGCGTTTTGCCCCGCACATCATCATGACAGTGGCAGAAGCCCGACAGCTTCATCCACAGGGCCAGGGAACAGCTGGGGTCAGAGGCCACCCCAGTCAGCCACATCTAGCAAACACTTCGCTAACCCTCTTCCTGTGAATCCCTTAAGCACTTGGTGTTCCTGATTATGGAAAGGGAGAGCGCTGCTCCACACCTGATCTCTGATCTCTGAAGGGTTAAGCTTCAACAACAATTTCTCAACTGTTTCCTAATTGTCTGCCTGCCCTCCCACCTAGGCTGCCATACATACCCGAGTGCTTTTTGCCAGCCGTTTTGCATACGAGAGCAGAAAGAAAACTCTCCAAGAAAGCCTTCACAGGCCTTAGAGAGCATGATGTACTCACACAGGCATCCTGCTGAATGCACTGCAGGATGTGCTTGGCTGGAATCAGGAAGTCTATGAGGTAGTGCAGTCCATCCCCACGGTACGTCTTCTCCACCACATCAAAAACTTGGCACAGAACAGTGGCTGCGGTAGCCTCAAATGGAGGGTAGAGCGCTGATAACGTACTCTGAATGCAGCCGTCCAGTGATTCCGAGTCCTGCCGAGAGAGGAAAGTGTTAGTGGTACCAGGGCACGATCTGCCCAACGCCCAGGAGCGCGGCCATCTCCAAATGCAGGAGGAACAAAGATCAAAGGAGCCCGGTGCTGTCCTTTCTAGCTTCTTTTGGCTCCAGCGATTCCAGGTAAACACAAAAAAGCTCTCCCAAAGCGGGAGTGGAGTGCTCGCAGAGTGCTGCGCGCAGCGGTGAGAATTCCCAGCTTTTGCTTACGCAGCAAGTCCTTCTCCTGCCTGCGTGGGGTGGGGCGGCTGTTAGACCACACCGCAGCACGTGAGCGGTGCCAGCAGAACAAGCGTGGGGTGGGCACATCACCAGCCCCGTGTTCTGGGTGCGCTCCTTGCTGGGATAAGGGGAGCTGCAGTGGGCTGAAGCTCCTCAGCCTCCTGCGTTCTGGAGTCCCAGCACAGGATAAGGTGCCAGAGCTGTTTGGTTCTGTGGAAAGTCATTCCCCAGCAGGACTCCTCGTTATTCAAAGCTGTTTGCCTCTCAGGAAAGGCTCTATACTCCAGGAGCCAGGAATTTTCTGCAGTGTGAGATGCCTCACACCAGGATTGACACAATGCATGTGAACGGGGCTGCCTGTGGTCCCTGAGCACATTGATACCTAGGATGTCTGTTCAGGGGGATCAGAGGCAATGGCTTCCCTGCATCCACCTTCACTTGGGAGAACCTGCCAGCCAGAGCCTGCCCATAGTGTCAGGACCAATTCCAGTGCTGGAGGCCAAATTCTGAGTTATTGCATGGGTGTAAATCAAGAGAGCTTGCCAAAAAGTAACAATAAAAAAATATAAAGCTGTACATATCTGGAGAGAGGATCAGGATCCCTCCTTTCTTTTCTATTTTAGAGGGGATCCCTTGGGCTAACTTACAGCCAGTGGGAGTAAATTTTGCTACAAAACCAAATGAAAGTTTATTCAGGTGTCTCGCCAGATCCTCATCTGATCCAAATCCACCTCCTTTCACTAGAGACAAAGCAAAGCACTTCAGCTGCTGGCCCAGAAGCACTACAGCCTCCTGCAGAACAGGAACAACTGCATGGACATGCCTGAAAATACACTTTAGTCCCACAGCAAGACTGGGAGAGAAAGTTAAACAAAGCAGTGCCACAACAGCTAATGCCACAACCGGGGAACTGAAGAACAAGGAGATCAGGAGGAAACAGTTTCACTGCTTCCATTCCATGGCAGCATGTCACTGCAGGTGCCTCCACCAGCCTGAAAAAGTTCAACAGTCTCAGAGCAAGCCTGAACTGACCTGCAGCCCAGCAGAGATGATGCTCCTCACACAAGCCTTCCCATCCCTCGCAGCTTAATGATCTCCAAGTTCCTCCTTTAGAGGGTTGGGTGTTTAAGTACAATATAAACTCCCTGCTCTGATGCAAAGCCGCCTTGTAGGACAGCCTGTGGGACTGCACAGGAGAGGTGAGGATGCCCAGGTGATGCCTCCACAATTCCTGCCTGCAACAAGCTGGCAGAACTACAGTGACAGGCAAACCACACACTGCCTGTGGGACAGTACTGCTTCCTTACCTTTTCTGCTGTTTGTCCTGATGTCAGCAACAAGCAAGGCTAGATGGCAGCAGGCTCCTAAAGTGTCCATACCTTTTCTGAGAGACCAGCAGCCTCCTGCAATACTCAAGGCCAATGCAACCATATAAACAGAGGTTAAGGAGCTATTTTTCATACAGATAGAATCATAGATTATCCTGAGTTGGAATTCTTAATCCAATATTCTTAATCCAAGAATTCCAAAAGCAAGAGCCCTATGTGCACACTCCCAAATGCTGAATTCTAGGGATGATTTAACCCCAATTCTAAATAGGAGAAGGCTGTTTTAAACAATTTACTTTTCACTCGGAAAAATTATAACCTCTGTTGATACCAGCCTGTCCCAACAAGTGCCTGTGACCTTGTCAGATAAAACTGGCCTTCACACAGGTGCTCTCCCACACCAGTCACCTGCTTGGACACTATCACAGTAGCATTGCTGCGGCAGCTTTTGACAACAATCTGCCTCTGACCCTCCACAGCCCACAAGTTCAAAATATCAGTCAAAACCAGCTGGAGTTGGTTCTGTACCATCTTCTGTCCCCATGCTCTGCTTGAGCAAAATTCTTTCAGATATCAATCCCTCCCCAAAATAAATTTGTAAAGTTCACTGTTGCAAATAAAACAAAGAAGTCAAAATATTTGCACATGAGTCAGTGCATCGCTCTAAGGTTCTCACACCATTCCTGCTGCCTTAGCCTTCACAAAACAATTATTAACATTGGCACCAAATCAAAAATCCTTTATATGGTTAAAATAAACCAGGTCGTACATTATTCTTCCTCTAGTAAAATACAAAATAACCATAGCCTGTAGTCATTGCAAAGTGCAGTGCTAACTGCACTCCCAAAGCACAGAAGCTTTATCTCCCTCTGGCTAGATTATACCACAAAGCCATGATAGCTGTGTAGGTTTCTAAGGGATAGAGAGACAATTTCAACCACTACCTTTTGGTAGAAAGAGATGTTTGCATCAATCTCTGCTAATTCTGCAGGAAAAGCCCCAAACAGGAAGTAGATTCCCACATCCCATTGTGCTGCATGGGACTGTAGCATTAGCATCCTTGCAAGGCTACAGAACAAAGTACAGAACAAGGTTACAGAGGCAGCCTCCATGTGCCACAGGTGAATGTGGAGGTAACATTGCTTTTTAGTGCTCCCACCCAGGATGGTCACCCAGGAATAGCTCCTGCCTGGATGGAGGGTGAAACATGGCAGTGCCTCAGAAGCCACCCTGAAAATATAGGGGGTAGAACATGGCAGAGCTTGGAGCCTTCAACAGCAACAGATTCTCCCTCCATAAGGGACTCACTAACCCAGCTCACAATCCTCGGGATGGGGGTGCTTATTTGCACTAATTAACTTCTCAGACTGCAGAGGGGCTGGAGGAAAGCATCTCAGCCAGGGCTGCAAGAGGCCTCACAGTCCTGCTGTGGAATGCCAGAGCACAGATGGGCAGCCTCACACATCCAGCCTGTGGATGCACGTGGGGGAGGCAGGGTTTGCAGGCACAGGGAGCTCATACAAACCAGAGAAAGGGATAGTGCCCTGTGGTCCCAAGTCTGATAAACCTGAAGTTTAGAGCCCATCTCACCTACATCATGGAATCATAGGATGAGTCATGTTGGAAGTGACTACTGGAGGTCATCTAGTCCATCTTCCCTGCTCCAGAGTGCCCTAGACCATGCTAGGAGCCCCCCTAGACCCCTGCAAGGTCCCCTAGAGCATGTTATTCCTGACAGTTTTTGAATATCTTCAGAGAAGGTAACTGTACAATCTCTGGGCAACTTGTTCCAGAGATTCCATCCTTTATCTCAAACAAGCAATGTAACCCCTAGCAGGCATGAGGAGAAACTTTTGTGATCCGGCATAAGTGCACAGAACTTGGAGAGAAGAAGCAGCTAAACCTAACAAGGTTCCATGGAGGGGGCACTCCTCCTCCACCACATTTCCACTATAACCAGCCCACAGGGGTCCCCAAGAGCTGGCAGAACCTAGCACAGGAACCCACTGGAAAAAAAACAGCCTCCTTCAGGGACTGCACATTTCAAGTTTCCCTGCTTCCAACACCGTTGCCACATCCCTCTCACAAAAAATGTCCTGGATGTGCTCCTTTTCAGCCACTGGGCACAAACACCAACAGAAGCACTCTCCAAGCAAGCCAGAGAGCATCTCCGCAAGCAAAAGGAGTCTTGGGATTCAAATGATTCTTTGTCAATAGCACAGAGGGACCTGTGAACTCCAGCTCACTGCCACCACTCCACCACACCTCCCAAAAGAGAAACATGCTTTTAAAATAACTCCTCTATAAATCAAGGCGCTAAATAAAGCCCAGGTTAAGGTCATGTCCGGCCAAACTGGCTTTCACTGCTGCTCAGCTGAGAGCTGGCTGCTGGTGCAGGGGCTGAGCATGGGGAGGGAAGAGGAAAGCACTCTATGGGGATGGGATGGGCTTGGCTCCATGGGACAGGAACAACCTAGCATGGCCCCACCCAGGAGACCAGGGGAGCAGTGAGAACACAGGAGGACTTCACAACTGGCAGAGGGCTTTGGTCTGAACAGTGGGTGGGTGGGCTGCCCTTTCTCCCTTGCATATCACAGGAGCCACGGATGCTGTGACAAACAGAACAAGACTGTTGTGGCAAAGCTCTGCTGCTCAGCCCTTAGAGCCCCACTCCATCACAAACTGCGGCAAGAACCAAGAATAAATCAGAAATGAGGCTACGAGTGCCTGAGCAGAAGAGGAGCCCAGCTGTTGTTGCAACCCTGCTCAGGGGACATCTACTTCTCCTGGTGCAAGCAGACACTGCAGGTTGGAAGAGGAGCCTGTCATGAGGCATCTGGAATAACCAGGAGCTTCTTGGGCTTTTCTAGGTGCAGTGACTGAATTTTCTGCCTACCTTTGTGGGCATAAAGAGAGCAATATAGCAGCTCCAGCCACTGGGAACTCCTGTCATTCTACATTTCTTTCTGACTCAGGACTGAACTTCTTCCTCTTTGGGACCTACTGCTCACCAATTAAGTCTGAACCCTGGAGAATCTCCTACAGGTTTGGAGAACAAAAAGTCAGCCTGCCTGGCAGCAGAGAGATCATCTCCAGGGCTACACACACACTTCACACAGTATTAGAATACCTGTGGTCTTCAAGCAAGGGATAGGAATCCAAGTGGCTCAGGACAATGTGAGTCAGTGCAGGGGAGGGCTGCAACGCTTCTGGACCCACCTGGGACCACAAAGCCTTGGCAACATTTTCCCTACAACTCACCCAAGCACTTCGCTCATTTTGCCTACAATGTACTGAGTCTCGGTCAAGGCAAACATGAAGAGGCACAGATTTTCCTTGCTGACAGCCCAGATGCTGTCTGCAGACTACTAAAAAGGATTGTTTTGGTGAGGCCAGACTAACAGTTTGACTAACCCATGACTTATGGCAGACAATGCTCCTCTTCCAGCAGGCTGGACTGGCCCATGTAACACGCTGAGAATTCACCCTTTCAACAGCAATTTAGTTAAAGAACCTACAGCTCTGCTTTCACAAACCTACGCCCTCATTTGTGCCGCCAAAGAATGAAACTACATATCCCAAAGTGCCCCAGTTAAATCCAGAGCTTGCCGTGGCTTGGCAGAGCAAGGAGCATAGCTGGGCAGAGGAGCCGAGCCCGGCGCGGCTGCAAGCACAGCGAGCGGAGCCCGCGGTACACCCAGCTCTGAGTCACCGCGCGTCTCGGCTCCCGCTCAGCAGCGAGACCGTGCCAGGAGCTCCCGCAGCTTTGCCCTTCTCCCGCCGGCTGCCCGGAGCCTGGCCACGTCGTGCACGCACCCACTTTTCTCCCCGCTTGCCCAGGTGCCAAGACACAGTGCAAAGGCAGGACAGGAGAGACCAGAGCGTGCAAAGGTGAGGGGAAGAAATGACCCAACCCTCCCACGCCCCAGACTGGAAAGTAGAAATTAAAGCAAAACTGGGGAGAGGCAAAGCTCCAGCGCCTGCCCATGGCTCCCAGCCAGCTTTGGGACTGGGGGAAAAGGAGCTCACAGCAGGCGCTGAGCAGGGCCGGGTTAGCTGCTCCCTCCGCCAGCAAAGGCTGCTGTGCTGCACCACTTGGCTGGGGCTGCTCAGCTCTCAGCTGACGTGAGAAACCTCATTTCCAGTAAAAACAGACCTCTGGGCTTTCCATGAAGACTTTCCACTTTCTGACACAAAGCCGAAAGACAGGCTGCTTTCCCTTTAAATAAAAGAGACATTTCTGTGCTCAGAAAGGTCTTTGGCTAAAAACAAGGCTTGTTTTTCTGACAAAATTTGAGATTTCCCACTCCATTGCTGCAGAGGAGAACCCTCCCAGCCCCATTTCCTGAGCTGTTCTAATCACAGCGGCAATGAGTTCAAGAGAGAAAAATCTTCCCAGAGCAAGTGCCAGCTCCCCCGTCTGCTGCTCGCTCTGAGGCTCAGGGGGAGGCTGAGAAGAGGGCGCCTGCCTTCGGCACCCTGCCTTCCTCTGGATAAAATAATGTATTATTAAGTGGTGCAGCTATAGAGGTAGGCATTCCCACTCTGTAATTACACCACCTTCCTGTGAGATAACCAGGAATGATTCTACCTGCTCTTTGGGCTATTGTTTTAGGCTTTTCAGGGAGAAAAGCACAGCAACCAGTTCCACTTGGGAGGCAAGTGTTTGCACTCTCACCCAGGCCAGCTTTGCTGAGGTGCTGTACCTCCAAAAGCAAGCTGCTTTCTCCATGCCACCATGGCATCCCTTGCAGAGGGCATGGCCGTAGCCTGGCTCAGCTCCCCTGCACTGAAGCAGGCAGGACTGCTCCATAGCCTGTGGATAAACCAGCTCCTACAGCTTTGCAGGGAGTGGTGCTCTGCAGACTGGAGCACAGAGAATCATTTCCAGATGCCTCCCTCTGTTCTCCCAGCTCTACTCCGTGTTGACGCGGCTGCGGCAGCCAAAGCAGCTCCTACTGGGCAGCACACAGGATTATCATTCCAGGCACTGCAGGAAAACAAGCGCTTGGAAGCGATTAACTCATGATCTCTCATTTAATTAAACAAAGGGAAAAATGATGTATTTGCTTTTCAGCTCCGAGGTCCCTGTTCTGCGCATGCTGTAGGTCTGGGCGTGCGCAACTGGGGAAAGGCAGGCCCAAAGCTGGGTGATCTCTCCAAGCTCAGGCTTGGTTTGTTTTCCCTCAAGGGGGGACACCCCAGATTCCTTTGAAAGTGAAGCATGACCTCCTGTGAGCTTCGAGCTTTGGAGTGCACACCTACACCAATGTGCTGGAGCAAAAGACAGGGAATAGCAGGCAGCAGAGGCAGCCTGGTTCAGATACATCCCTGGCTCTGCACCACACTGCAGGTGGCCTAACACAGGCATTATATGGCAACACGACCTGAACCTTCTTCCCAGCCCAAGACCCCTGTTTACTTGGGTCTAATATAGCACCTTCCCCCTAATTCACCTTACTTCTCTCTACCCTTCAGGTTTTTATACTCCAGCTTTCTGGAGAAGAGATAGTAACTTTTTCCTTTTTCTGTGCAACATCCAACACATCAGAAGAGCTGCTGATAACTGCTGGAGATTAAAGAGGCCAAAGTGGGGGTGATCCACAGTCCAAAAAGGTTGTCTTTTAGTCAGAGTGGGGAAGAATGGGGAAATGAAGATAAGCATTTCCTCACAGGGACATGTCTTGCTCCCTAGGAGTTCTCAATGTACTGAACAGGAGGTAAGTCTTTTATCCATAGCAACAAATGAGCCCTGCTCTCACAGACCAGTTACTTTCTATCAGAAATAGATCAAGGAGATGATATAGGTGTTTAAAGGGCAGCTGAGAGAACAGATCAAAGCCCTGTCCTTAAACAGACATCTTCCAGCTGAAACAAAGGCCTGCAAGTGGATGAGAAGAGCTGTGTATAAAACACCATCTTACAGCTGGACATCAGCTTATTTTGGTTTAGTTTAATCAAGGGATTAAGTCCTTAATCTGAAATAACTGTCTAAGCACAGATTTTTTTTTTTTTTTTTTTTTTTTAATATCACAGGCATAGCTCTAACAATGCAATTAATTAAACAGGTTGTACTCTGTGTGCTGCAAAGCTTTGGGTACTTTTAGAACAACCTCCCCAGCAACAGACTCATGCTGAAAGAGTGTGAGCACTGGCAGCCATGGTTTCACTGCCCATTGTTAGCCAAGTGCACCTTTCCACCTCCTCAGGACCGCCTGGAGCTCTGCTCTTTAGTGCTTCCGCCAGACTGCACAGGCTGCCCTACCTTGGGCACTGACACTCTGGCTTGTGGCACCGTATGCCACAGTCCAGCCAGGGACCTCCACATTCCACGTGTCATGTTCCTACAACAGGCTCAGACAAGGCTTGCTAAATCCTGTTAGATATCACAGACAGAGCCAAGAATTTCACAGGCCACTTCTGTACAAGTCCTGAAACATTGCAGCCGACTCCCTTTCTTTATGGGGCTCTTTCTACAAATCCACTAAAAACCTTTCTCTCTGCTATCGAACAAAAGAAATTGCTTGAGCTCATTCACCCTATTATTAGTGACAGCATTTGCTTTGCTCTCAACTTCAGGCATTGGCATCCATCTGGCAAACCAACCCAAGCAGCAGCATGTTGTGCCTCTTCTCATTTCTGCCTAATGGGTACCAGCTAATAGGGCACTCCAGGCAGATGAAAGATTTCTTTATACCAGCCAGCTATAAAATACCCTAAGTAAATTCTTCACCAAACAGGTCAGCTCATTTTAACACCTTTTAGTCAGAGGCATTAGGCCATAGCCAACCCCTTGTGTTCAGACACCCATCTGGGGGCATCTTACAACAGATGGGCAGCCGCCTGTGCTCAAAAAGAAAATGATAATCCTTCATCAGGCCAGCTGATGAGCGCCAAAAACTATCTTCGTGGGGTCAGTATTTAGATTATTAGTTCTGTGCCAATGTTGCACACATTCTGGACTCACATTCAGATCCCCTTCTGTTTGCAAGGTGCATGAGCTGCTGGACAAACTGCCATGGGGACTGGTGGATTCTCCATGCTTTGCAACCTCCATAATTGAGGGTGGATGCCACAGAAAAATGATCCTCTTTTAGTTAAAGGGCTCCCAGACTCCATATGGGAGCTAGGCAACACTCTGTGGTCCCAATATCCCATAACAGATGAGCCATAGTTCCTTTTGGCCTTAAACATACTGCATTACCGTGTGCTCATGAAATACAAGTCCTGCTATGTCAGAGGGGGACAGAAACTGCTCTGAAGCAGAGCTGCAATTCCAGGAGGGAATGGCTGAGTGCAAGAGAAAACATGAAGTACAGAGGGATCTTCCTTGGAGGAAGACATCCCTGCGCACCATTGATAGGAGAAAGCATCCAGCAACAGTGATCAGATGCCTCCTAGGAAGAGGCTGTGAGAAAGGATGAGCCAGAAGGACAGAGCAGGCACCTCAGAGATATCCATGGTTATGCCAGCTCAGCCATGGGCCACTCCAAGAAGTATCAGTATCAGTATCAGAAGAAGAGAGGAGTGTTCCTGGTCAGAGGGACCAAGATTTGTTCCAAGACTCTCTGAGCTCAATGGGGAACAGACACATGTGTGCTCAAGTTCTCCTCCTGCCCCTAAGCAGCAAACCTGGGACAGATTCAGATGAAAACATTTCCCCTATATTTGGGATACAGCACTAAATGCATGCCTCCCAGAAAGCTAAGTAAATCAGTCATAAATTCAGGGCATTTCTTTCATTAAACTCCTGAGTTAGAAAGGGGTGAACACAGGCTTTTAAAGCTACTCCCTTTATAATTTTTTTTTTTCAAACAGAAAACAGTCTCACGTGTCCCATTATTTCCATACATATCAAAGGAGGGTGGAGATTTAACTAGCAATTTCTAAAAGATCTTTGTGCACAGAAGGGATGTATGCCAAAACGTGGGTGGTTATAAGCCCAAACACAAAGGAGAATACATCCACAGGCATTTTTCCCCTTGATCCATTAACGGGTCTGCATACCAGCCTCCTGAGCATATGAGAGGGACCTTGTTCAAAAGGTAAATGTATTCAGCAAGATGACAACAGACAGCAAATAATCTGCATCCTTTAACCATGTTGGAGGCTCAGCAATGCTGGGGTTTTGTTGGGAGGCACTGAGATTTGACAAGCAGCCTCAGGGAAGGTATCCTCCTGAAGGAACCTGCTCAGGAAGCCTCTGCCACACCTAGCACAGGCTGCAAAGCTCAAGGTGGACACCTAGCTAAGGTCATCAGAACTCCAGCAGCTTTCCTTCTCTGCAGCATGCAAACCACCATCCAGCCACAATCTGCCCCATTGCAGGCGACCGTAAGGGCCCACGGAGACTCCCCTTTACCACATCCACCAGAGTCCAGGAGGAGCATGTGCAAGTGTTCTCTTCAGCTGAACCATTTGATTCCATTCAAATCAATGGCTGGTTGCACCAGCTGGAGGAAGGGTTCATCCTGGGCTTCCCAGGCTGATGGCAGGATGGCAAATCTGAGCCGACAGAAAGACTTTCAGATTCATTCTGTGCTGCTTTGATCTTGGAAGTTTCAGCTTGGTGTCCAGTGATGCAAAAAATAGGATACATATGAAACCAGCACTTACCACAAGAAAGGCCCCATTTTTTGTTAATATTTTAATGAAAGGCTAAGCCAGCAAACAGAGATCAGGGCACTTGGTGTGGCAGAGAGATATAAGCATGGTCAAACCTTCAGAATCAGCAAGGGCATGTCCACTCACTCACTTCTCTGAGCTGCAAACCAGGTACTATGAGTGGTGTAAAAAACACCTGACAAACTCTCCTTGTTTTTTACTGCTCTTCAGTCAGCAACACATCTGCTCCCGGTGCTACTACTCACTTTTTCAGACCTTGACAACACTGAGTTCTGCAGGACTGGAACAGAGGATTCCATCATGTGTAAACAGCCAAAAACAGGAACAAAAAGTGCTCTGGTATGAGTGCCTACAGGTGGGTTCAGTTTATAGCTTCTGCAGGACACCTTGATTGTTTCAACAGAGATTTTTTCAACACTTCAGTGCTAAAGGAGCCTGTGTCCCCTGTGGTGTAACTTCTACCGACACTCAGCACCAATGTTCAGGTTGAGGCTGTGCACAGCCTGTAGGATGGTTCCAATCTTACACATGATTTGTTGCAGATAGGGTTGTGTTTGAGATGCAACTGGAACTGAGGCTCTGTGAGCTGAGCACTGTGCCTGTGCTGTAGAATTTAGAGGCAGAGATGCTGCCTATCTTGTCTGCAGTGACCAGCCACGAGATGCTGACAAGGCTCTCATAATCTCATCTGCTAGCAAGGTATGCCTTCAGAGCCAACTGCCCATGGGGGTACGTGGCCAGCAGCACTGCCAGAGGGGGCTGTGCTACAGGATGCTGGTTTTCAGAAAATAAGTGCTGACACTCAGTCAGCACTCAGACACAGAGTCCTCCTTGGACACCTGCATTGTGTCGCTGTAAGCATCTGCTCTTTTCCATTCCCATGTGGTACTAGAACACATTTGGCAATTTCTACAAGGGCATACCTGGATGCAGCTGGCCTGTCACTTGCATTTAGCCATTATTTTTATAGTTACAATGAATGGCATGTTTACTTGCCCAGTGCTTTTGAAAAGGAGCTGGGCAAAATGCAAGTTGTCAACCTTGTTACCCCAGAGGAGGTGCTTTCAAACTGCTTCCATGTGCTCAGGATTATGTCTCTGGACTTTGTCAGTGTTCCAACATCTTGCTCATGGTTTTGGCACAGAAATAAAGAAAGAAGATCCCCAATGCTTAAAGCTCTTTGTGATTCCCAGACTCATTTCCTTCCCACCCTGGGAGAAGACATTACTGGAGGATAAAAGAAAGACTCTTTTTTCTGCTGAAACCCATCCTCTCTGCAACCAGCACAGAGGTGCCACCAGAACTTCTCACCAGGAAAGGTGAATCCTGGAAATACCAGGAAATGAAGATAGATCCCAAGTCACAAAAGCCATGATGGGTGAGCAAGGTAGACAAAGCCCAGCCGGGCTCCTGCCCTGCTCTCGCCAAGGGGTTTCCACAGCTCCAGAAATCACTCCTAGTGGAATTGGGCTACTTTGGCCCAAGTTGTCTCACCCATTTGGCGCTTTGGGCATCTCCCAGCTGCCACAACCTTATGTACCCGTACACACACATCAGCTCTAACACTGAAACCCCACGAAGAGGAATCACCTGCCTCACAGAGCAGGCAGCCAGCAGTGGTGCCTTGCCAGACTCCTGCGTCTCCAAGAGTCCTGCAGGCTGCTGGAGGCCATGGGAGGTCTCCTACAGGCCAGCAGACTGACACACATTCACTGAGATCCAAATCTTTTGCCTGCAGGGTTTGTTTGACTTACAAGAACACAAAACACTCAAGTTAATCAGAACAGCTTGGAGCTACAGTCACAATTTGATTGCTCACAGAAATGCACTTCCCAAAACATAGATTGGTCTACCACAGCATTGAGAACAGATACCTGCCATGGACCAGAGGTATCCACATTGTGGCTAGCACTCATTGCTGGCTCTGGTGCAGCTTCTGGAATTAGGCCTCTGAATCCTATTCCTTCCAGCTGCAATTAGCCCTGGAGAGGCACACGATCCCTCCTCAGCAGTGATGCATGGTCCTTGAATGCCCAACCACCTGGGCTGGTCATGGCACTGCTCCACACAAAGGCCCCTGCTTCAGACAGCTTTTGCATCACACATTACAACAACATCAAAGAGGGGGGCTGAAGCACTTGGGAATCAGAAAGACACCTACAGCTTGAAAGAGCAGAGTAGCAGCAGCCAGTTTCTGCCTCCGGCCACCCAGGGCAGAATTTCACAAGCGCTGCTCCAGCCTATATGGTAAAATGCAGCCCATGAGACTGCAAGGGATGGCCCCAACCCTGCACAACCCCAAGCAGTGCTCTCCTTTGATTTCAACTTCATCATATAACCTGCATAGACCAAAAATTGCCAGGAACACACTAGGCATGGAGTGAGGGAAAGATATCTTCTGATTGGGATGGAGAAGTAGAAGAGAGATGCCTTCACAGAAGGATAGCAGAGGAGAGCACACCATGGCTCTGACGGGCACGTGAGAGCAAAGAGCACCACAGGATTCTCTGCAGAGGAGCTGGAGGGTGGTAAAGGGAAAAGACATGGGTCTATAAAGTTAGCTCACCTTGCAGAAGTCAGAATTCAACTCAGCCCTCAATGAAAACCAAGATTCTGCAGGCTCAGAAGTGAACTTTTAAAGAGCAAATCACTGCCAGGCACAGCAGCAATGCAAGCTTGCTTGTCCTCCTCATGGATTTTGTTCCCTCTGCTGTGGGGAAGCAGCCCATAACATAGCAGGACATCTCCAGGAGATCTGGGACTGCTGGGCACATGGATCTCAGCCTGAGCCTAGGGGCAAACCATCAGAAGCGAGACTGGTGCTCAGTGGGATGCCATGCCAGGGCCAGCAATCCCTCCAGCCACTGACAGCCCAGGGCTGGGGGCCTCTGTTTGCAGGGCAGTGCCAGTGTGGCTGGGCAGGGGACAGCCCTGCAGCCACTCTCAAGGAGTCTGGGTGCTCTGCTGCCCACTGGGCTCACCATCCTTTCCCCTCTCCAAACGAAGATCCCCATATGCAGAACTTGACACTGAAAAGGAACGTCCCTGCCCAGCTCCAGGAGTTCTCTGGATGCCCACCCTGGGCAGGAGAAAAGGCTCTGCAAAAGGGTAATGCCCAGAGCAAGACTGGCAAAGAGTGAGGGCAGGAGGAAAGCCCAGCATCCAGGCAGCACAAAAGACAAGGCTCTGCCCGAATTGACCCAACCCAGCTCCTCGCTCCAGCGCTGTAGCGCGATAGGCACCTCGCAGGAGTCAGTGCCAACAAGAAGTTTGTGTCCCTGCAGCCACCGCCCAGGACTGGCACCAAGAGTGCAGTGTGCCACTCGAGTAGCGGGAAGTGCCAAAAGAGCTGTTTGCCACTCCCGGCATTAGCGCCGTGCGCCGGCTCCAGGCAGGCTGCCCCGATAGCAGCTTTGTCCCGCACAGCCCTGCTCGTGCCCAAGAGCCCTTCGCAGAGATTTCCTTACCATGTTCCCGGCCTCCTTTATTCCCCCTCACTTCCAAAGACAGCGTTTTTTCTCTTTTTCCTCCATGTGTGCGACGGGGCGTCTCCTCTCCCCTCCGACGTGAACCACCGAAGCACTTTGAGTTCTGGACTGTAATCCAAGCCCTCACCGCCCCCAGCACAGCTCCAACTAATCTAACTCATGACACTACCGGGGCTGAGCAGGGGACCTCGAAGGTTTCTCTGACAGCCAACTCCAGCGCTAGACGGCAGAGGGGCATAGCGAGAGCAGGGCGCCGCATCACCCAGCCCTGCGGAGACCTCACGGACACGGGCAGAGCCAAAGCGCTCCCGGGCTGCTCCTTAGGGCATCGCCGCTCTCCGCGTCCCTCAGAGCGCCTGGCCCGCCGCACAGACCTGCTTAATGCACACGCGTCGTGGCAGGGAGCTGCCTTCGCTCGGGAAGATCTGAAGAGCTGCCGGAGGAGAATAAGGCAGGCATCCCGAAGTCTCTAGCTTCCCAAGGAGGTTTCCAGCAAAATCCTCCCCTCCCCTTGCCTCCTCTCGGCTTGTTTTTCTCTAAGTCCAGGGAAGTTTCTCCACACCGCGAGATCCTGAGGCACCGCCGTAGGTTAAATGAAATGCCGAGAAATACAGGGAGAGTGCTCTGAAATATTGTTTTTCTAACTTCTAGAAACAAAACAGAGCAGTGACCGCTTCAGGCAACAGCAACAAACTGCATTGGGATCAGAGAAGAAATGTACAGACCTCACCCCCTCCCAAAGGTGGAAGTAATTTAACACGGCTAGTTTCTCCACCCCTCCATTAATTGTTTAAGATGGCCAGGGGCCAAAATACTGAGCACTGGGGAAGGTCACCAAACAGGCAGGCAGCAGCCTCCAGAAGTGACAACGGGAAAGGGCAGAGCCACAGAGGCGGAGAGAGGCAGGTGCCGCGGGGCATCCCAGGATCTGCTGACACACAAAGGCTTTGTGTAACGGGAAGCAGGGCGGGAAGTGACACATAGGCAAAACCTGGGCATGAGATGCAGGGCCTGGGACCAGAAGCTGCCTCCCCAGCCTGAGCAGTGCATGGTCTCAGCAGCCTCGATTGGGACTGACCCTCCATCAAGGAGTTCACAGTGCTGGAACTCCCCACTTATGGGAGAGGTCACACAAACCAATCCATCCCCAAGAGACAGGGTGACACAGGCAGGATGTGAGGACCTACAGCAGAAGGGAAGACACCTCCTGCATGGACAAGTAGAACAGCACAGGGTACTCGCCTGCCGAAAATTGAGCAACTGCAACCAACACCTCTGCTGCCTTGGCTCAAGGGGCAGAGTCCCACAGCCTTCCCAAACCCTGCTCCACAGGGCCAGCAGCAGAGGCCATGCCAGCTAGTCCAGCTAAGACCACATTCAGATACTCCTCTCTCAGGGAGGACTTACAACCATTTGCCCTAAAACCTCTTTGTATATGATGGCTTCATCAGGTTTCCAGAACCAGCAACCGGAGTTTGAGCAGCCCCAAAGCCAACCATTCAATCCACCAGCTGCTTGGTGTGCTGCTGTGTTTCCTAAAGCCAAAGATGTGTCCTGCTAAACGGGGCTGTGACACTGACAGTGACCAGAGCTGAGCAGCTGCCTCACTGTTCAGCACTTGGCTCTCAAAAAGCCTGTGCTTTCAGAGGCTGTCACCTTCTCCCCACAGCACCACTGCCTCTGCAGGCAGTGTCCATGTCAGGTGACAGCAGTTGCTAATGCCAGACTGGGTGAAGGAGAGCATCCCTGCCACCTTGAGTATTAACAACCCAGCACAGGCACAACCTAGTTGTCATCTGCAACAACTAATTTGAGATCTTAGATCTTGTCTGTGCACGCAAGAGAGCCTTTCTTTCCCCCTCATATTCATATCAGGAGGATGAAGAGCCTCGCATATGTCACCAGCAGAACCTCTGACCACAGCTTTCAGGATCTGTACAAGGCTACATTTGCAGAGTAGCTTTGCCCTTCATCCATTCCCCCAGCACATCTCCCAGGCGATGAGCATGGCTACATTTGGCTAACCTTTGCAATATCTTCCTGCAGGTGTTGCTGGGAGTCTCCCTGAGGACTGGCCCACTCCCAGAGAGGAGGACTCCCAAGGGTGATGTCCCTGCAGCATGCACATGACTGGCCATGACAAGCCTTGTGCTATCAGAAGTACCAGACTATTTCTGTTGGAGGCATATCCCCATCCAGAATAAAAGGAGGTAGGAGAGATCCAACATGCTTCTCATGTCCAGATGTTTAATGGAAAACTGTAGCAACAGTTTTATGTACAGTTTTATGTTCTCCACGGGCAGCACAAAGGGCAATGCAAAGCCAGGTAGGGCTGGGACATCCCCAGAGCCCATGGGAATGAAGGGGATGGAGCAGAGAACCTGCTCCCATGCTGTTACTGAACTGTTCAGGTCTCCTACACTCAGACCTTTGGCAGCAGATCCAGCATAAGCAGCTTTTACCCTTCCTATTTCCTTCAGGTGGCTTGCACAGACCTGGGAGCACAAGGTTGTCATCTCCTTTAGTTCTGAATTACCTGCTAAGATACTGTCAAGCCACCTAATTCCATCTGTCTGATGGCCAGAAAGGGAAAAGTAGCACTTTTCTCACAGAAAGAGAAAAGTAGTATAGGAGCTTGCAGCATCCCCATAAACAGATGAGGAAGGCACCATACAGGTACTCAGAGCCTTGCTCCCATCCCATTTCCCATGACAAAAAGAAACCTCTCCACAAGCTCTCAAGCCAACACCACTCAGAGGGATGCAGGGAAGTTGGCAGCGCCATTTATAGAGGCTGCCAAACCCAAGAGCAGCTTAGAGCCCAATCTCACACCTCCTCCCTTTCCTGCACTGCACTTAAAGCTCAGGAGCACCTTCCCCTATACAGATTTCCAGGCTGAAGAGCCTGGGTTCAGCTCACCCCCATCCCAGTCGGAGGCAGTGACGTGATTTCCTCTGCCATGGCAGGGTGCTAAGGGGAACATCGCTCTGCTATTTACTCATGGCTGGATCCTAATGTAGTTTCCTTTTTTTTTTTAATTGCAAAGTGGCCCTTCCCTCTTCTGCATTGTAGATCCATTTCCCACACAAGCACATGGGAGACAGCTGCAGCCAACACTTCAGTGGGTGTTAAAAAGCCCCTCTTGACTGAGGCTGACAACAATGCCACGCTTGTTCCCAGCACAGTCCCACTCTGTCTCCTTGCAGGAGCAGCTCCTCGCTCTCGCGCGAGGCCTGCGCGTTGCTCAGGGTTGGTTTAATTGCTGAAGTCACTGCAAAAGGCCGCTGTCATCCCTGCTGGCAGAGATCTGGGTGTCCCAGCTTCCCATCCCGCATGCCTGGGTCCTTTGCATGGACTGAGGGGCAATTGTACACCAAGGGGACTGCTTTGGTACCTACCTTCAGCAGCAGCTGACTATTGCTGAGCACAGCCTGTTCTTTGAAGGCTGGGGGCCTCCCCAGAATTGAAAGAAAAGGAGGTAGAAGAGGGATCAGTACAACTGTTCTGAAATTTTCAGAGGTTCTAATTTCAAACCTTCATCTCTTTCCTATCTCTTCCTTTCTCCTTTCCTGGATCTGGTTTCTGGAGTTGCAGTATTTCTCAAGTACCTAAAGCAGTACCACAACCTAGAGCTGGGACAGAGCACAGACAGATGTAGGAGGCCGGGAAAGGACCTCTGCCTTTGGGTCAACACCTAGCAGAGTTCTGCTTATTTTCAGTTGTGCAAATCAGGAAATGCTCAATTCTTTTATGAATAGAATTCAGCTATGCTGGAAGCAACACAAGACAGATGTTTTAGATGCCAGATAAGGACATCTCCTGACCTAGGGGAAGTTGTGCAATATGGATGTTAGCAGGATGATTACATTACTGTGGCCAACAGCTCTTAGGAAAATACCCCTATGAGCTCTGTGTTAGCTTAGATTGATCACTGGTGCAGTCCTTAGCACAGCATAAGGAACCTCCTGTGGCCACAGAAACTTCTGAGGGAATGGAGATCCTGGGAATGAGCTGTGGTAAAACACTACTCCAGGATATATGGCTCCTGCTAACCTAATAAGTGGATGTCTCTGAATCTACTTCCAGACATCTCATCACCAGACTGGGGTTCTCCACCAGCTCCCACGTCCACAGACATGGCAATGCAGATATCCCATGGATTAAGCTGTACCCTGAAAGGAAAGGTATGTTACCATCCCATCAAAGCTATCCACGATGATATTCTATCCCTCATAGAATATCCTAACTTGGAAGGGATCCACAAGGATCATTGTAGTCCAGCTCCAACCCTATACCCCTTCAACTTGGCAGCCTACAAAAACAGGATAAGCCACCATGAAGCAGCATAAGACCTCACCCAGAACAAGCCTTAACACCAGTGATAGATCTTGCTTAAAACAGGGTTTGTGAAAGAAAGGCAACAAGAGATGCAGCAAGTACAGCTGCAAGCACCCCTTTGTACCAACTACACTTCAGGAAAGACCTACCTCTCTCCCCCCAGTAGGGAGACAAAACCAGGTTGTATGCAGTTTAATAACATTTTAAACCTTTATTTCAGATCACAAGTAAAGCGGGCCTTGGCTTCACAAAAGCACATCTTGGTTTAACTAATTAATTTGATAATCCGCTATTTGCAATCCTCAGGAGACATTCAGCTTCTAAAGCAAGTAATTACCACTAAGTGGCAACCTCTTTGTGAGGCCCAGTCTGATTAGGGGAAAAAATTTCTTAAGCCAGAAATATAATCACGGTGTGATTTCCCAGAAGGACTGAAGGACAGACTACATAACAACAGCTGGTCATGCTCACCCTCTGAAGGAACAGAAGCAACTCAATTACTGGGTCTCCAGCTACAATTCAAGATGTTGTTCAGTGCCACGTGCAACCATGGCCTGCAGTTAACCATCAGGATGTCTTACAGGAGATATTTTGTAGGGACAGAAATCAGGAAGGGGGACTCAAATACCCACATATGCCAAAAGGGAAAAAAGGGAGAGGAATAAACTTTTTTTTTTAATTCACACATCAGGCTGGCTGCAGTACATATTGAGAGAGGTGATTCTCCCCCTCTGCCCTCACGAGACCTGCCTTGGAGTACTGCATCCAGGTCTGGGATCCTCAGTACAGGAATGACATGGACCTGTTAAAGCAGGTCCAGAGGAGGCCACAGAAATGATCCTAGGGCTGGAGCACCTCTTCTATGACAACAGGCTGAGAGTGTTTAGCCTGCAGCATAGAAGGCTTTGAAGAGACCTTAGAGCCCCTTCCAGTACCTAAACGAAGCTTACAAAAAAAA
>WEIU01011028.1:684518-706548 GCA_013389925.1 Aegithalos caudatus | reverse complement strand
AAAAAAAAAAAAAAGAGAGAGAGAGAAGTTTTTATGCATACAGAGAGCGATAGGACAAGGGGGAGTGTTTTAAGCTAAAAGAGGAGAGATTCAGATTAGGTGTTAGGAAGAAATTCTTTACTCAAAGGAGGTGAGGCAGTGGCTCAGATTGCCCAGAAAAGCTGTGGATGCCCCATCCCTGGAAGTGTTCAAGGGCTTTGAGCAACCTGGTCTAGTGGGTGCCATTCCAGCCTGTGGCAGGGGGGTTGGAACTTTGAGGTCCTTACAAACCAAACCATTCTATGATTCTAAGTCCAAGCTCATAGTGTGCAGTCCCAGAGTGAAGCAATGCAGGCAGGGGATTATCAGCCTTACAGCCTCTGCTCAGATATGAAGGCACACCTTGATGACACACAGTGTCTTCCCAGACAGGCCAGCTGGACTCAATACATACAGAATACTTGCTGGTTAGACTAGCTCCAGGCATCCCCAAGTGCCAAGGGCTTTGGCTCAGCTGGCATCAATCACTACCAGGGTCCACAGGACAAAGTCCTGCTTCTGCACTCATCCAAGATACCCATCTCAGTCTGAGCACCTTTGGGCTCCTTTAACTTTGGGCCAGGGAGGGGACACACAGAGGTGTCCCCAGGCCTTATGAAGTGGCTGTGCTGCACACCACTCTTGGGTTAATGCCTGTACAACAGTCTCTAGAAACTTCTCCTTCAAGTCATGAACACAGCCAGCACAGGTAGGAGCAGGGCTTGGATGGAAACCCAGCCTCCTGCCCAATCAGACACCATCCCAGTGCCCTCACACCCACTGCAGTGGCCTCCCCTCTTGGGTGCTGGGCCACAGCATTCTGGTGCTTCGAGTACTAGGCAAGTGTACTGGTTGGCAAGATCTGACAATACTGGAGAAAATATCCCAACCCCCCACAAGAGTCTGTAGGACACAGAGCCAGGCAGGGACACACCTCTGTGAATATGGAGTTAAGAGAGCTTAAATGGTTTAAGAGGAGCTACTTGTCTGTCTCCCAAGAGTTTAGGCATTGCATGCCTTCCCTGAGAACAAAGTGCTCTTGGCTTAGAAATCCAGCAGTGGTTTCAGGACTGCTGCTTCAAAACTTACCACAGTCTCTGAACAGAAGACCAGGTCAGCTTTTTCTGAAGAGCAGCCTAAAAGTGACCCATTGCTCTCCAGATCCCACATATTTAATGGCACAGAAGAGTCATCTGTTTACCTTCCCTCCTGGCAGTGATGTTGCATGCCATTTAGCCCCACAGCACATGTTTACTGTACTCTCTGAGACAGCATGCTCACCTCTGAGTTAGACATGCCAGCGGGCACCCACACCCTTCCTGCCCTGGCCCCTCTCCCGCAGACAAGGGAGTCATGGAACACAGGGTCACACACGACTGCAAATTCCATCCTCAGTTACAGCTGCCAGGGTCTGCTCCTCTTTCCAGGTCTGCTTGGCAGAGTGAGCATTGTGATGACAGACAGACATCCCCCACCATGGCTCCACACCCCAAGGAGCCCTCCATTTGTGTCCCTGCCCTGTACCCAGCTTTGAGCAACCAGCACCCATGAGACACCTGCCCAGCCTGCACCAAGGGCAGTGGGTACATCCCCTGGAGGATGCCACTTGGCACCATTACCAGACAAGGGCTGGGACACACTTCTGATCTGGAGACCCATCCCTTCTCTTCCCAAAACCAAGCTAAATCCAACTGTGCCTTGCTAGGAGGCAGGGCTGGCAGCTCTAACTATGGGAGCAAGGAGCCCCTCTCCAACCACTGGCTGCAGTCTGCGCTGCACAGTTTGCAGAGCCAGGGCCACCTCCCAGGTCCTTCCTGGGATGACAGTCAGGGACTCTGATCCAGGAGCTTTGATCCACTGAACTACTATTCCCCTGGGTGCACACTCTGCCAAACTCCCATCCAGCCCCTCCAACCCTCCCAAACCCCACACTTACAGCCAGCATTTGCAGAGCCTCTACCCAGCAGATCTCGACAGATCTTGCAAACCATTCTCCCATGGCAGAATGTCTCCAGAGAGAAGGAAAGCTCTCACCTGCCTGCAGTTTGCTTCTCCAGAGCAGGCAAGCAGCTGAGTTAGCTCAGCACTCCCTGAGGCAGAGCAATAGCCCCAAGATGCATCTCCAGGTCCAGTCAGTGCCTTAGAGAGCTGCATGGGCGTTCCCTGGGACCAACTGTCATGGTGCCTGTCACAGCTGGGCTGTGTTGCCCACTGAACTCAAGCAGTCCCACTGTGAGTGCTCCAGGTGCTTCTCAAAGTACCCTTAATCCGACTGGTATTTCCAACAGGGCAATGACAACCAGCTCAGGTCTGATAGTTTCCCCAGATACAGCAGAGACCTGCTTTGTCTGCCTCTAGCCTTGTCCATCTGGTGGCAAAGGGGAAAGATCTCAGTCCTCCAGCAGCTCACAAGCCTTCAGGGTGATGTTCAAATCACTCTGCAGTGGGCAAAGAGCAGTTTGGGGTCAGGGTCTTCTCCCCAGGGGAGTCTAGAGAAAATTCTGCTGACTGCAGATCAAGAGAGCTGTGAAGTCTCCTTATATGCCACTGGGAAGGGCTGGTTTGACAAGGATAGGAGCAGTCTGCCATGGAACATCCACAGCTGGCAATTAGAGGAGTGAACCTCAGGGAATGCCTACAGCAAGGATGCCAGGCAGGAACACAGAGCAGGTGGGACACAGGGCCCAGTGAGAAGGTGGTGTGATGTGGATCATAGCTGCTGTACCAGGGACACTTTGTTCCCAGTGTGGGCTGGAGGCAGAGGAAGCACCAGGAAGCAGCACACGACTGACATGATGTGGGCCTGGTTCCAGCTGGGGTGGGCACCTCCCCTCCCTGGCACCAGGGCTGGAGAGCACCAGCAGGAAATGGTGTGATTCCATGCCATCAGCAGCAATAACAATGTGCTCCTGAAGGAGATGAGCAGTTTCCCGTCCAGACAGGCAGGGGAGGGCTCCTGCCGCCTGTCACCAATCTGTCCTCTCTCCCTCCCGCTTGCCCTTCTTCCATAATGTTGCCACTCTCTTCCTCCTTGCAGAGGGATCTCTGCTCCCAAACTGAGACAGGGTAAAGCCAGCTACAGAGCAGCCATGGGAAGGTCTGAGGAGGCTTAGACCCCTTTGGGGTTCAAACAGGACTGTTAGCCTGAGGCCATGAGCCTTTGGAGGGCCTTGGTGGGAGGAGGGACAAGTGGGTCAAGAGCTTCCTCCCCAGCACAGAAACACACAGGTCTGAGTGTGTGTTCTTTGCTGCCTCTTTTNTTTTTTTTTTTTTTTTTTTCCTTTATAGAATCATACCGTGTCAAGAAGTTGGATTGGACTTTAAAGATCATTCTGTCCCAACCTCTCTTGCCATGAGCAGGAACATCTTCCACTAGACCAGACTGCTCAAGGCTTTATCTAACCTTGCTTTAAACGCTTCCAGGTTTGGGACAACTACAACCTCCCTAGGTATCATGTTCCAGTGTCTAACCACACTCAGAGTAAAAAAAGGCTTTGGTTTTGGGTCATATTTTGCATGCAGCTCCTGCCTACATTTGCTGCTAGATGATATGAAGGTGTCTGAGAAAGGGTGTGAGCTGGTGACTGAACCTGGAATCACACCCGCCATCAGGAGAGAGGGAGGGAGCTGGGCAGCAGCGTGGGCTGCCACACCAAAGGAGGCCTGAAACTACCACATGTATATTGTCTTTTCCCTTCAGACTACCCCGTCACGGAATCCCCGGGGCCTTTGAGCNGCTCCCGGGACCGCTCCGGGGCCGCTCCCGGGGCCGCTCCTCCCGCCCGTCCCGCCGCTGCTCCTGCTGCTCCTCCCGCTGCTCCTCCCGCTCCTTCCGCCCCTCCCGGGTACCAAGCTCCCTGCCGGCTGAGCTCGGTACTCAGCCAGTGCCGGCCCCTTTTCCGACCCTCGGTGCGTCACTCCCGCCGGAGGGGAGATGCTCCCATACATCCCTGTCCCCCATCCCCACCGGTTTGGGGGCGGTTCGGTTGCCTTTGGGAAAGCGACACCCCACGTGGAGCTGTATTTATAGACAAATCCAAGCGCAGCGAGGTAACTGCCTGACTTTTTCCCCTCTTCATTGCACTCCTCAGTCTGTAATTTCCTGTTTGCTTCTAAAGCTATTTTTACTAAGGAAAAAGAAAAAAAGTTTAACATTTTTAACAGTTCTATCTCTTCACTAGCAGAATAAAGCAAAGATCAGAGTGAACCTAGCAAGGATCATGGATTAACACCCCAGCACCAACCTGTCCCACCTGCTTGCTCCACAGGCTTTCCATCCCAGCACATGTGGCTGGTGCTTCTTCACCGGGCGGCTCCCATCAGCCAGCCCCACACCACAACGTGGGGAAACTTATTAGCCTTCATAGTTGTTTCTTTTTTATTTCTTTCTCTGTCTCTCTGGGGTACCTTTCTGAAGCTTTTGCCAGCTTTCTCCATAAATAGAAGAGGGTAGGAATAGCTACTGAAAATAGGTGTATCTACATGCACATACATGTTAGAGAATATCCTGGCCCTTGGGAGACTGGGATTTCTAAGAGAGCAGGCAGGACCCAAATGTCCAGGAGAGATCTGGAAGGGGTTTACTCCTGCACAAGTGATACTCACATGGTCCCAGCACCAGCCATGGCTACAGGAGGGCTCTCAGGGCAGCTCTGAGCCCACAGCTCATCCTGCTGCCTGTAAAAGCCTCAGAGACCCAAAACTGTCAGGGAGCTACACACAGTGAGGTCCTAGGTGGGTGCTTCAGAAGCCAACTTTCCCCCCAGCCAGCCAAGGAGACAAAGCAATACTTTAAATGGGTCTCCAATTTCAAAAGCGTGGACTTAGCTGGGCTACAGGAGGCAAAGCTTGTGTGCAGGGACTGCTCTGCATTGCTGTGACAGAGGAAAGCACAGATACAGCACAGCTGCTGCAGAGTTGTGTCACTACCAGTACCCTGTGGCCTTTCCAAGCCCTCCTTCCTGTGCCACCACTGGTCAGCTTGGGCTGACCTGTGGTCTGATGTAGGACCAGACCAACTGGGCTGGTGGTCATCTCCCCAAAGTGCCTCAGCACCCTCCCTTCCTCCCTCCCTCTCCATGTGATCCGCCAACACGTTTCATTTACCTTCAGGACAGCCTGGATGTGTGGCCACAGATGCCAGGAGAAGTTGAGGTGAGGGGAGCCCAGGTGACACCTTCAGGGATCCTTGCCTTCCAAGAGGCTATGAAGAACAGCTGTGTCTGGCTGCAGGGAAGATCACAACTCTTGGATCTGCGGTACTCATAAAATCCTGCTGACCTAAAGGTCGCTCTGGTCTCATCTGTCCTCAGCCAGTCCACGCTGCAGCCTGTTCCCTTGCACAGCCAGGCTGTGGGGAAAGCCTGGGAAAGGCACCCTGCAGCCGAAGGGTGGCACAGCCGCTGGGGACAGCCCTGCGGGGAGCCCGGGGGGCTCCACACGAGCCGGAGGGGTGCAGCGCGGAGCACAAAGGCTCTCCCATCCTGGCCGCTCTGCCCTGGAACGCAGCTTGGGAACCACTGCCCGGCGCGAATCTGTTCCTCATTATCCGCTCCGGCTGCCGACTGATCCCGGCTCCGTCACCGCTGGCGGCACAGCCCCGGCCCGCATCCCGTCAGCCGAGCCGCTGCTGCACAGCTTCACCAGCCAGCGCAGGGGCAGACCCGGGTCAGGGCTGGCATCCCCCTCCGGAGGTAATGCCAGAGGGAAAACGAATTGTTCCCCTCCCCAACAGGCAGAGGAGGCTTGCAGTGAAAGCAGGGAGCAGGGATGGCTGCTTCAGGTGTGAAGAGCGGGAAGGCAAATGCAGAATTCAGGGGAGGCGTTCAGTCTGATCGTAGGTACGATGGATGCCTGGACAGATGGACATGAGGAGGCAGGAGCAAGGAACGGACTGATGTGTCTCCAAAATATTTGTACCGGATGCAATCAGACTGAACACCTCTCCTGAATTCTTCTGCATTTGCCTTCCTGCTGTTCTCCATGAAAACAATGAGCATGGCCAAAGCCTCTGCCATGCTTTGTGTGAGAGGACCTGGTTCATATTCACTCACTTCCCACTGCTTCTGCCTGTATAGAGCAGTGTGAAAACCTCCCAAGAGGATATCAGAAGTGCTCCAGAAACAGAGCAGGATCAGCAACTACACTTGTGAGTCAACAGCACCCTTGCTGCAGTGGAGAATATGAAGCTGGCAGGTCCAAGAAAATTATTATTTCTAGGACTCAGTACCTGTGAGACACAACTGGGTGCTAGTTCCAACCTGGGGCTTCCCAAAAGAATATATATATGTATATGTATGTATGTATATATATACACATATGTGTGTATAGATATACATGTGTATAGATATATACACATATATATGTCACAGAGAACCAGCTTTAAGAAGATAAGGCAGAGGGGAGCTACCAACAAGGTGGCACACAGAAACCACAGCCCAACTCTTCCCAGGGATGCACTTGGAAGAACAAGAGCTAAGAGGGACAATTGCCCCAGGGGAAATATTTACTGAGCATAAGGAGAAATTCATTCTGTGCAAGACTGGTGTAGCTGTGATGTGGTTCTGGGACAGACACAGTTGACACCTCCATCCTCAGGGATATTTGAAGTCCAGTGGGACAGGATTCTGAGCTACTTGGTCTAGCTTTGCTACCAGCCCTGCATGGGTCTGAAATCTACCTGATGCTCCAACATGCATTGTGCAAAAGTGATGTGGTGATTTTAAGACTCACTTGTAAGATGGCCAACACCAATCCACTGCCCACAGTTCTTCCACACACTTGAATGCCAGAGCTGCTTTACATCTCCTGCTGACTTCACAAGTTTTGGTACCACAAAGGAACTGGAGGAGCTGAGTATTGGAGAAAGAAAATGTCTGTGGAAAAAAAGTGCAGGTTTAATGGCAGGCTCCAAACAGAAGCCTGGGTGCAAAATGACAGGTCTGTAATAGTCTGCTCTGGGATGGGGTTGCTTACAGTCACAGTTGGAGGGTTAAATGTTCTGGGTTAGAGTCTGACAAGCAGCTCCTGTGGTTGTGCCTTACTCTGTCCTGGAGAAGCAGAAGTTTGGGCACATGCATTCGTGGTTTGGCCCACTCCTTGTTTTTTTCCACTGAAGCACTTTATTATTTTTAGGCTGAAAGAGACTCTCGGCTATGCTGAAAGGATCAGAGCAGTCCTGTGCAGGCTCTAAGGTGAAATACAGAGAGTGAAGTACAAGAATAAAAGCAGGCAAGGAGCCACCATCCCTGCTCACAACAAGGCTGAGGCTGAGGGTGGGAAGAAGGGGCTTCAAGCTGCTGGCTGGTGGCATGGAGAGCCTGCACACACATTAGCTGCTAGGCTCAGATATCTGGAGAGACCAGCAACCAGCCTTAGTATTTCCTGAAGCTGAGATGTCTGCTTTCTCTCTTCTGAGGACCTGAAGGCTGCAGACCCCCCTCTTCCAGGAAACAACCTGGCCCACACAGCCTGGTGCACTGCCAATTGTGTCTGCAGGTGATGCTGGCACTGAGTCCAGCACGCAGAGCACAGCTCAGCCAGCAGCATTGTCAGTGGGATGCAAGGCAGATGGGGAATGTCACAAGGAGCAAGAGCTTCCACCAGTGCAAAGCTAACAGGGCCAGTACAAAGCTAACAGGGCTAGAAGCTACATTTGACCCTGCCAAAAAGGACCAGGGGTTGATGGTGGATGCCAGATTCAATACAAGCCAAACATCTACCTTGTGAATCAAGTAAATCACATTTACTTTCCTTCAGGAAAAGCGGAGACCAGGAGATCAAGGGAAGAGCAAAACCAGCACACACTTATGCAAGGAGACTCCTGTGACCCAGAATACCCTGAAACAGACCCCTTTAAAACATTTTCTTGGCAAGGAGGGAGGACATGGGAAGATATGGGCTCCCAGCACACTGGTGGCTGTGCAGCCACAGCTCTGGGCAGAAGGGCCTGGCTGCTCCCTTTGCACAGCCTAATGATGGCTGCAGGCAAGCATCTCTTTGGAAAGAATTTCACATTTTCCACAAACTTTATGGAAACCAGGAAATCCAGTTAGGCACATCAAGAGAGGGGGGCTGGGGCCTCGGATAGAGAAGAACAGAGAGGCACAGGGACATGGTGCTTGCAAAGGAGAACTGAACCAGGACGGGCAGAGGTTCCCAGACAACAGACAGACCAGACCACAACATCTGCTCCAACTCCAGTTTATTGAACATTACAAAATACTCTGCATATATTTTCACATTATAACAATATCCTTGCAAATAATATATTAAGTCTTGAGTCATTTGTGGTGCCCATGGCTACAGAAAACACTGACCCAACTAGAGATTTAGTATGGCCCTATTTCAGAAATCAAAACTAGAATAAGTCATACCAGAAATGCAAAACTATATAAAAACCTTTTAAAAACCTCATGCTCATCTGGTGGAACAGGTACAGAGCTGAAGGGCCTCTGCTGAGACCTGCTGACAGGGCTGGGGGTCCCACCAGCTCACCTGCTCCACATTGGGCTCACCCACCCAGTGCATCCAAGTGTCCCCTGTCTCAGCACACCCATAGAGCTGGAAAAGGCAGGCTTTTATCTGCTTTGGAGCATTAACAGTCCAATTCCGCATTTTTCTCAAAGAGGAGCAACCCCCAACCCTCCTGCTCTGCCAGTGCCCAGCCATTGTGCTCTTTTGTGTGCTGAGCAGTTCTTGGGGAGCAATTCTTGGCCCTTGGGGTCACACCAGAAATAATTCATCGTGTGGGCCACCAGCTCCCACCACCCTCTGAGGAGGGAACAGGGGTGGCTGGGATCCAGGTGCTGGGGACAGACCTTTGAAGATGCACACTGCTCACACCCATCACCCCTGTTCCTGATGTACATTCATACCTGCTGCTCGCTCCACTCCTTGCACCATGACCAGTCCTCCCAGCTGATGCACCCCAAGCAATTGGAGGGACTGGGACGTGGACAGGATGAACACCAAGGATGCTGTTCAGGGCAGCTGCCTCCCAGTAAAGCCAGAAGGCTGAACACTGCAGCTGTTGGGAACACATCCAGGTGACAGGCGTGAGACTGGCACAGCAGGTTGGCTGCTAGAGGAGTCCCTGTGCGTACAGGTTCACTAGTCCAGCTCCTGGTGGAGCCAAACCCCAGGAGCACTGCTCCCAGTCCTGAGAAAGTCATGGCCTTGCCTCTGTGGTGCCTCCATAACCTGGGGAACACAGGGCTGTTGTGGCAAGGAGCCTATCTCTGAGCTCCTGGCTGGGCTCCAAGCATGCTGTGAGGAACCAGCACTGTGGCCACCTTGAAGTCAGTGGCTCAGTCACTGGGTGTGGGTGGGCTCTTGTGCACCAGCACTGCTCTCAGCCCGCTTCCCAGAGGTCTCCTGCTCACAGCCAGGCTGGAGACCAGCTCATACTCTCACAACTGTGAGCAGCCACAGCCCATTTGCCAGAAGCCACCACCTCAGGGCAGCACAGCCATGACAGGATCAAGTCTGTAAGGGATCCCAGCCCTGGGAGAAATATCTCTAATCTCCCAGCTGCAGAGATAGGGACCAGAGAGGAAGAATGAGGTTTAGGATCTGTGCCTCCCTGGGTGGACAGGGGCTGGTACCTGCTGTCACAGCACAAAGACCAATTATTGACCAGGTTTGCATCAGTAGGTGCATGGGCAAAGCACACCCTGAAGTTCAGCTCCAGGAGGAGTGCTGGGTTCTCCTGACACTCCTGGAGTTTATGGAGACACACACAAGCTTTGCAATGCAAGACAGCAGTCAGCAGGTCATAGCCTGTCTGCAGCTCTCAGCCCCTTCCCAATCCACAGGGTACCTCAGAGGTGGCTTGCTCTGTTGAACATCAGCCACCTGGCCTCTGCAGTGGGTGGCATCCTGCCCTGCTCCTCTGTGGCCATCAAAGGCTGCAGCTCCTGCTGCTCAGGACCGTCCGGGCTGCTGTCACTCTGTGACCGGCCGCTCTTGGACACATGGCTGGGGAACTGGAAGCAGGAGCTCTGCTCTGGCATTGCCTGGCTTGCAGACTGGGGTTGCTCCTCCAGCACAGGGCAGGCAAATCTCCTGTGCTGAGGTCCACTCTCGATGCCTGGGGGGGAAGCGATGCTCTCCAGGGAGGAGATGCTTTGGTTCCACGCCTTCTGCATATCCACTGGCACAATTTTGGTGGTCTCCGAGGAGACATAAACAGCCAGATCAGCCTGGTCTCCTTTCCATGGCAGCTCCTTCTCTGCCAAGGTTGGCGATGGAGGGATGATGCAGGGGCTGGGGCAGACATCCAGGCTGCCTGGAGATGCAGATGGAGGGACAGTGAGAGGGAGCTTGCACAGCTCTCCGTCTGTCCTTGGACCCTGCAAACATTGCAGAACCAACCACTACCAAATGGCCATAAAATCCTAGAATATCCTGAGCTGGAAGGGACCCTCAAGGATTATGGAGTCCAACTCCTTGCCCTATGCAGGACAACCCCAAGAATCACACCATGTGCTGGCCCAGGGATGCAGGATACAGGGAAGCTCTGCCATGCCTCCAGAGGACAGTGATTCTCCCATTCATGCTCTATTGACTTTGGTTTTGCCCAGGCCATGGCAGCTTTGCTCCACAGGCAGAGGAAGGACAAGCTACCCAATGGCAGCTGCCCCAGCATGGAGCATTGGTGCCTACCAGGAGTTGTCTTTCCCTGCAGGACCTCATCAGTGGCTCGAGCAACGAACACAATCCCCTCATCATCCTCTTTCTCCGTCTCCGAGCTATCACTCTCCTCCTCCTCTGAACTGACCATCACCAGGACAGGAGCTGCAGGCAGATGGAGGGGGTTGGTTTGGTGCTAGCACAACCCTGAGTGCTGTAATCCCACCAAGGTGGCAGTACAGGGGTGCCTGCAGGCAGGCACAGGAGGTGCTCCCATCCCATGCCACCAGGACCTACATCCTCACCTGCCACTGGCCTTACCTGCATCCTGCCAGGGGACATTTCTGTGCGTCTTCCCGTTGGATGCCTCTTTGGTCAGAGAGATGTTCTTCTGTGAAAGAAGAAGAACTGGCTGGGACCTGTCCTGTGCAAAGCCCTAAACCCACTAGGTGGTCCTGCGAGACAGCCAGCATTGGGCATGCAGATTCCCACCCTGGCTACATGGCAGGTGGTTTCTAGTCCTTCGGCTTTGCATCTTCATGGCCCCACAATGAACTGCTCAGCTGCAATGGCTGAAAAAGCCTCCAAACAAAAGAGGATACCTAAGGCTCAATTTGAGGTGCAGTGCCATGTTTCTGAGCCTGGATTTGCACCAACACTGAGGCTGCTTTATGCTGAGTGCTCTTGCAAAATGAACCTGGGGCTCCTCCAGGGCTTTGCTCAGTGAAGAGCCATCCCACAGCACTGGTGGCATGCTGGGGATACATGGACACACAACACCTGCATGCTCACATGCAGCATCAACAAGACTGAGTAGAGATGAGCCGCTGTCCCCTCTGGCTCTGGAGCTGCTGATGCCCTGTAGCACCTCACCTACATCCCAAAAGAACCTCTCTTACTTCATCCTGGGGCACCCAAATCTCAGAGCTAGGAAAAGAGCAGGAGCTTGGGAAGGACTTGCCTTTTTCCTCCCTTTTTCTTTCAGCCTGGCCTTGCTCTTGGAGGAGCAGACATTGTGCTTTGTGGACTTGAAGGTCTCCAGACGCCTCTTCATGTTCTGCCGGAAGATTTCTTTATCTTGGCGCTCTTGTTTATCTGGAGAGATGAAGTGACGGCTGTAGCTGGCCTTGTACTGGCCGAGGGAGAGGCAAAGAGACACAGGGTGAGCAGCTGGCCCCGCAGAGCACCGTCCATCCCTGCTCCTTTGCGGCTGCTGCTCCCCTCGGGGTCAGCCGCTCGCCTGGCCCGGGAGCGCTCACCCGCCGCCGGGGCTTGTAGAGGCTCCCTCGCAGCACGTGGTGCATGGCAGCGTCCTCCTTGTCCCGGCGGCTCCGCACCGTGTCGATCACCTGCAGGTCCAGGCACGCGCCGCTCCCGCTCTCCCTCCTGCGGGGAGATGGAGATGGACGGGCTGGGCTCCGCGCTGTGCCGGCCCCTGCCAGCCCTGCTGCAACCCGCCCCGAGGGAAGAGGGCGGCTGTGAGGGCTGTCCAGGAGCTGGGAGGGATGGCTGTACTCACAGGAGGTTTGTGACTGATGACTCTGACATGGACGTGCGGCTGGGCATGGAGGGCAGCGCCAGCTTGGCAGCTGAGAGCACGTGGCCACCCTGGGAGGTAGGAGCACAAGGCTGGCATCAGGACAGCAAGGACCCAGCTGGGATGGGCAAGTCCCCACTGCCTGGCCGGAGGGTGCAAATGTGGCCACACATGAGGGGAACCTCTCCTGCCAGGGCCATCCTGCTGCCTGGACACCACTACTGCCTGTACCTGATCGACAAAGCTGATAGCATCACGGATGTTCAGCTTGTAGTAAACATCCCAGATCTCATCCCGCAGCCTGTAGGCAGATTTCCGCATCAGGAGCTGGCTCAGGTATTTCTTGTCAAACTGCTCCCACCTGCCAGGAGATGAAGACACAGGCAGTTTAGCTCCCATGGGGTACCATGGCCAGGGATATCTACCCACAGAAGGCTGAGTGTCCAAGTATGGCAAAGGGAGGCTGGGCACGCAGGACACACTGCCAGGGAGAGCAGGAGGGGAGGGGACATGGTGACTCTTCAGCCTGCCCAAGGGGAAGCCAGACACCATTGGGACTGTGAGAGGCAGTGGTAGTAGGACTGGGGCCACCCTGCTGGAGCACTTCCCCTGCAGGAAATGCTTTTTGCATCCTTTTCCTGTCCCTGTGCTGCAGATAAACACTGCCCAGGCAGGAACAGGGCTGTTTCCTCCTCAGTGCCCAGCACAGTTCCATCCATGAGGCTGAGGGCCATTGCCACCAACATGGACACCCCAAGGTCTGACCTTGGTGAGCAATGACAGCTCCATAGCATCCCCAACCACACCTGCCTGACCTCTCTCTGGGACACTTTTGTGATCTTGGTCTGCTGCACAACAACAGCCAGATGGTACCTATCCAGATTGATGGACAGACATACAGCCTTCCTGATCCTGCTGTCCTGCCCACAGCAGGGGTGTCCTCCTGTGAGAACCCCAAGGTGTCCCTGTGGCTGGCACATGTCTCCCACTCACAGTCAGCAGAGGATCCTGTCTAAGACACTCACTTGTCCCGCCAGTAGTGGTAGCCATGGTGCCCCACGATGTCCTCCACCGCTGCCAGGATGTGGTCAAAGGCCTTGGGTGAGAGGAAAAGGGTGAGTGAGGCAAGGCTGTGGGTGCCCTGGGGGTACCAAGGTCATACATGGCCCTCCCCCAGCCCCACATGTGAGGAGAGCTGGGCAGCCTCTGGCATTATCACCTACGTGCTCATGCAGCTCCTCGTTCAGCGTGGGTTTGTGGTGGTCACTGCGCTTCACCTTCAGCCACGTCACCAGGGGTTTGATGGTGAGGCCCTAGAATGGCAGGAGAAGGCAAGGGAAAGACTGGGAGGGCAAGAGGGTGCATGGCTGGGGCACAGGGAGCAGAAGCAGCATGAAGTGACTGGGGACAGTGGCTGTGCCAGCCACGCATGCTCCTACCAACCCGACCCCTGTGCCATGGTGTACATCCCCAGTAATCCTTCCCCTAGACTCATATTCATCATCCTCATGCTGAACATGCTCCCAGTGATGGGCACTGAATGCCAGAGCTGGGGCCCATCAGCTGCTTTGTAAAGAGAGCAGCCTGGACAGGCATGCACTCTTGGGGCTCCTGAAGCCAGTCCCAGAACACAATGCCAGTGGGAAAAAAATGTGGGCCATGGCCCCACCATTGCAACAGTCCCCATAGCAATCCTGCTGATGGATGGGGTGCCAGAAAGCACTGAGAACTAAAGGTCACTTGAAAAAAGATATTTTCCCAAAGAACATGTCCCCAGGCCAGTTGTGGGGCAAGAAAGCAGCACTGGAGGAGGGCAGAGTGTCCATCCTCACCTGCACGATGACAGTGAAGAACACCACCACGATGGTCGTTGCCACAAAGTAGTCCTTGGCTTTCACCTTTTCCCCGTCCAGCAGGATGACCAGGGCGAAGGCCACGGCCCCACGGAGGCCACCATATGACATGACCACCTGGTCAATCCTGTCCAGGGGGATGAGGCGGAACCGGTTGAGCACGTATGTCTGGAAAACAACACCTGGGAAAGAAGGAGAAGGAGAGCCTGGAATGCTGGGAGAACCCTGCCTGCTCCAGGAGACAGCACAAAAGCCCAGCCAGGATCCATGGCTAGCCTTATGCCCCAACCTTTCCTGGGCAATATCCTTTTTTGGCATGAAAAGGGCTGTGTGCTACCGGCCATATACACAGCAGGACAGACTGACCCACGGCTCTGAAGAGCAGGATAAAGAACAGGGTGCCCAGCACCAGTGCTGTGTCCCACGTCCACTTGGAGGTGTCCACAGCCGAGATGCCCAGAAACATGAAGATGATGGTCTCTGAGCTGCTGGCCAGTGTCTTCATGGTGTACTTGACGGTGGTGCGGGATTTCTGGGAGATGTTGGCTTCCACGTACTTCTTGCAGCAGATCCCACAGAAGGTGACTCTGCAGAGGGGCAGAAGGAGCTGGCATGGCCCTACAGCGGGATGAGCAGTGGGTCTACTCACTGCCTCTTGCTGCTCAGCACTGCAACCCCCATTTCCCCTGGGGGACACCCAGTACTCACGCCAGGATGGCGGAGAGCGAGACCATCTCGGCAGCAAGGTACGCCACGTAGGCCAGGAGGAAGACGAAGAGCGGCTCGATGATGCGCACGCGCTTGGTGAACCGCGTGATCAGGGCCAGCAGGAAGGCGAAGAGCAGCCCCACGGCTGTGCCCCCCAGGCTCACCAGGAAGAAGGAGGCTGGTGGGAGGAGAAGTCTCATTTGAGCTGTAAGCAAGTGGGCCCAGCTCCTGTGCCCCACAGCCATGTCATGCTGGGTTGGCCAAGCATCATGCTCCCACCCGGGTCCCCTCCAAAGCATCCCATGGAACACAAAGCTTTGGATAATCCTAAAGCATCCCCTGGAGCACCTCTGCTGTGGGGACAGGCTGATAGAGTTGGCGTTGTTCAGCCTGGAGAAGACTCTGGGGAGGCCACAGCAGCTCTTCCAGTACCTAAAGGGTACTCCAAAAGAGCTGGAGAAGGACCTTTGACATGGATATAGAGAGACAGGACAAGAGGGCATGGCTTCAAACTGACAGAGGGCAGGATTAGATTGGGTATTAGGAAGAAATCCTTCCTTGTGAGGGTGGTGAGGCCCTGGCACAGATTGGCTGTCCCATCCCTGGACATGTTCAAGGCCAGTTTGGGTGCAGCTCTAGTGGAAGATGTCCCTGCTCATGGAAGAGGGGGTTGGAACAAGATGGTCTTTAAGGTCCCTTCCAGCCCAAACAATTCTGCAGTTCTATGCTGATGGCAGGCATGTGATGCATGGAGATCACAGAGCTGTGGTGCTCAGTGCCCACCCCACAGGACAGTGCCTCCTGTGCCTGCCCCACTCCACTTCAACAAGAGGAAGGGGTGGGGGGCTGGTGTGGTAATTACTCACCTACCCCCTTCACGTAGTCTGTGGCATGGATGTGTGCTGGGCCCAGCTCCACAAAAGAGTTGAAGACCTTGTACAGCACCTGCAAGCAAGGCAAATCCCTTGAGAAACGCAGAGCATTGCCCTGCCATGAGAGGGGCAGGAAGGGTCCTGTGGAAGAGGCATTTTCCACCCCAAACCTGTCAGGTAATAGCTCATTTAGCAGGCAAAGTCTCCCAGGGCAAGGAGAGAGGAAAGGCCAAGAGAGCATGGCATGGGTCTGTCCCCAACTCGGGGATGTCACATGCATCCTCTGCCCATCCTGAGGAATTCCAGCACCTTGGACCATATTGGGCTCAACATCAGAGTCCCCCAAGCTGCAACTCACCACGGTGACAGCATCATTCAGGAGAGACTCGCCAAACACAATGATGAAGAGGGTCTCATTAACATGGACCTCTTCGAAGACAGCCAGGACTGCCACAGGGTCCACAGCTGAAATCAGGCTGCCAAAGAGCAGGAAATCCATCAGCCCAGCTTCAACACCTGGATCTGTTAGGACAGAAGGACCAAGGTCAGGCAAACCAGCCACCCCAGAGCCCCTCTCAACAGGGGAAAAGCCTCACCACAGGAAACAAGCTTGTCCCTCATCTGATCCCAGTGACTTGGCTGCAGCATCTCAACTGGGAGTGCAGTGAGATGAGCCCAAAAGTGTTCCCAGACCTCTGGGATGCCCCTGGAAAAGTGGGACTCAGTGCATTCTTGCTGCAACAAGAGAGGAGCATGATGGATGTCCCCGTTGGCACCCAGGTGTTTCACTGCTCCTCCAGCAGGTACCACCAAAGGTGGCTCAGCAGCCACACCGCAGCTCCAGGCATCAAGTGGCTCCTCAGGGCTCAGGAGAGCTCAAAACACAGCCCAGGCCAGGCAGGGCCAGTGGCTCCAGCCAAGGACAGGGAACAGGGCAGCGAGCCAGCTAGGCTAGCCAAGGTCGGCAGACAAAAATAGCAAAGACATGAGTCAGCCCAGTGCCAAGCAGGGCCCGGCTGTCCTGCACGCTTGACCGTCCCGTCCTGCCAGAGCACCATTCCCAGGATGTCAGGACCCTGCTCATGCTGTAATTCCTAGGAATCCACAGCAGGGAGACACAGCAGTGAGCTATGAAATTGGGGGTGCTATTTTTGGGGGACGTGGTCCCAGCTGGCAGCTCTGCACACCCACCCATGAGCCCGGCCCGGTGCAGTCCCCAGAGTGCGGTGCCGGTGGCAAAGGAGTTCCAGAGCGTGCCCACCACGGCGTAGGTGAGGATGGCACCGATGTTGTCGAAGAACAGCCTGCTGGGCATGAAGTACCCTGAGTCCAGGACAATGGGGGGCAGGAGGAAGAGGAAGAACATGTTGGGCTCCAGCTGGTACTCGGCTTTCTTTGCCACGGCCAACACGATGCCCCCCAGGCCCAGCCCCAGCAGGATGAGAAGGCAGCTCTCCGGGACGACAGATGTCACCTTCCTTGACAGGTGGAAAACTAGAAGAAAAAGAATGAGAGCATCAGCCAAACAGGCACATGGACAGAGCATCCCAAATCCACAGGCTTCACAGAAGGGTTGGGGGATGCATGATGGAAGGGAGGAGAACAAGGGAGCACCTATGGAAAGGCTGCTTCATGGCCACATTTGTGCACAAAAGACCTTCCAGCTACCTCCCAGGTCAGGATTTCAGGTCCCTGACTCTTTAGGATTTCCCTCTCCCTCTCAGCCACTGTCTAATAAGCCAATCAGCCAGGCATTTTACTTTCCTTGGCTTCTGGTATCTGCACTTAAAGGTTGAAAGCAGGCAGCGAGCACGTTCACAGAGTCACGAGCACTGCTGGCTGCTGTTCAAGTGAAGAAATCCTGGTACACCGGGACATGTTACCCCACTCGGAGACGAGGATGCTCAGCCTGGTGACAGGGTGACCTTGTTTGCATCCATCTGAGCAAGCAGCCAGAGCAGCATGCAAACCACTGCAGCACAAGCCATGCCCGAGCACAACCTCCCTCAGCACCAGCTAACCTACCTGCATGCAAAAACACAGGCACTTGGGAGCTGCAGATTTAGAGATGCTTGGAATAATCATTTTATTCCATGCAAGGTTTGGGCCAAATCTTAAGCTGCTGTGGAACAGGATGTATTTTCTAAAGCAAGCAGAGGATGCCCTGGTATTCATCCATCAGTAATGTGGCAGTGAGCCTGTGCTCATGCAAAAGGCAGCAGGATGTCACACCGGCCAGTATAGGGGATTCACCCCTCCAGGCACCCTTGTTCCCCACGTCAGGGTGTCCTGTGTAATCCCAAATCAGTCCAGCTTCCAGGCAGACAGCCCCCCCATCCCTGGGGACTTCTCCTCACTAGCACAAGGTGCTGCAATTTTGCTGCCCCTCCAAAAGGGCATTGCTTGGGGAAAGGCTATTGAGGGTCACAATGATTTTGTCCCCCCATCACTGAGTTCTTCCATCACTTGTGACATCCAGCCCAGCTCTGTTGCATGACTTGACCATCAGATGAAGAAATCTCCCGGGGAGTGGGTTCCTCCAGGCACTTTGAGAGCCACCTCTGTCCTTGTGCACCCAGCAGGTACAAGGGACATCAGGGTAAGCTCTGAGCCATCACTTGGCTGCAAGCCCAGCCCTGCTGCCAACCCCAAAACCCAGTCCCTAAAGCCCTTTATCTGGACTAAAGGTGCCCACTGTTTGTGCCAAGGTGCCCCACCAGAAGGGAAGTTGTTCTATGGTCATGCACCAACCCTGGTTCACTCAGCTGCTTCCCTCCTTTGGAACCCCAATGGACAGACAGTAAGCTCTGCCTAGCCCAGGGTGCTGTCTCCAGAGGCACAGACCTGGAGAGGAGCCCAGGAACAGGCAGCACTTCATCAGTAGGTTTCCATGTCTCTATGCCCTTGTCATTTTCCTCTGAACTTGTCCTGGTCCTGCTCTATCCTTCTGGGACAGGTCCCAGTGTCCCTGAGATGTGGACAGCCAGAGAACTGAGGCTGTGGCCTCCTGATGTTCCTCCTTTCTCCTTTCCCAGCACCTCTTAGGTAACTTTCTTGCCTTCACCACAGCTGAGCTCTGAATTAGAGGAGATAATTCAATGACGAAGATCTGTTTCACAACCAGAGACATCTTTGAGCCCACCACCCAATGGCCAGGCTAAGGGCCACTTTTAGTTGAGGACCTCAAGAGGTTGCTGCTTGGCACAGTAAGCCCCATCCATGCCCCAGCACTGGCTCCCTGCCATAATACAGTAGGAGCACTGCTGCATCTGGCAGGGCAGAGCAGTGAGCACAGGGGCACCGTGATCTGCAGCTCCACCACCAAGCACCTCAACAGGACAGAGCACCCAGGCCAAGCCTCTGCCATAGCTCTGCCACTGAACAGCCCAGCCACAGAGCCTGGGGCAGTCCCCCTCAGCCCCAGCCACTTCTGCTACCTGCTATGGGCTGCAATACAGCTCTGGAGATTGTGGTGATATGGACACTACAGCCCTCCAAGCAGACCCATAGCCTGGGGGAAAGCCAGCTGGGCTTTATCCAGGCCAAATTCCTGCTAAATGACCGCAGAAGTCACTGCAGAGCCCTGTTCACCCCACACAAGCTGCCTTCCCCGGTGGACAAGTGGTGCTCACTCAGCGCCTGCAGCAGGCTGTGCAGCCGCTTCCCACCCACGGGAACAAAGCTCTGAAGTTTTCAAGAAGGGAACGAGGCGTCCAGCCCCTTTCTGCATTCTCAGGAACATTGCCAAGATCCCTGCTCTCTGCTTCGGCAACCCATCTGCATTCCCCATGCTGTGGAGCTATGTCCTGGCTGGTTGGAGGGACCCAGGAGAGCCTGCAGGGATGTTGTGGGGACATGGGACCTGGCTGTCACCTGTCATGGATGGATGGTGTTCAAGGCCAGCTTGGATGGGGCATTGAGCAACCTGGTCTAGTGGAAGGTGTTTCTGCCTATGGAAGGGTAGTTGGGAAAAGATAATCTCTAAAGTCCCTTCCAACCCAAACCATTCTATGGTTCTATGATTGTTTGCACCAAGCCAGAAACTTGGTCAAATAAAGAAGCATCGATGGGAAAGACCACACTTGTCCAAAAATCTCCTGGCTGATGGGGAAAGCTGCCACCCTCCCCAGGAAATGGCAGCGCACGGGCTCCCAAGTCACAGGGAGCAGCCAGTAGGGACAGACAGAATGAGCTCTAATTTTACACACACTAGTCAAGGATTTCAGCACTAAAGGTTCCCACAGCAACAGTAACTTAGCCACATGTGAATTAACTTCAGAGACATAATCCATACTCAGGCATTCATAATAAAGGATTTGTGCTTGAGATAACTCAAGGCCAAAACCTGCTCTGCTCCTCCAGAGCTTAGGAAATGGCAGAACACCTAAACCAAGACATGAGCAGCTGGGGGCAGAGGTGATGGTGTGAGGAGAGATGTTTGGAACCCATGGCAATTCTGCTGCATAGAAAAACATCTGTCTGCTGGCAAATCTTGCCTGTGGGGCAGCTATGTGTAAAGAGAACATTTGGGGCAATGCTCATCACCTCTGTATTCCCTACATCCTGTGCTCTGACTGTGGATGGAAGAGGCAGCAAAGCCCGGATGATGCCTCGCTGTGCAGGAAGGCAACACCCAAGCCAGTTTTTCCCTGCCCCGGGTGTTTGCTGGCTTGGGTCACCCCAGCATCGTGACTGCCTCTGAGAACAGAGCCCACAGTGTCATTTCCCCATCACCCGGGCGTGGGGCCGCTTCCTCCCCTGCAGTCACAGGGCTGTGAGCTGGAAGCCCAGAGCCACAACCACAACAGATCCTCTGCGCCACAGCTGCCACAGCTGGCGCTGCCCTCTCTGCTCCTCAAAAACCTCCACCCCTGGGTCATCTCCTCTGAGGACTCCTGTGCACCCTGGGGACACCCATGGCAGGGTGCAGCCTGCAGCCGTGCCTCCAGGTCTGAGTATCACTGTTGGCTCCATTGGACCTGAGTATCCATTGCACCCACCGGATACACTGCTGGCAGCTTGAAGCTATCACCATCAGGCTCGTGTCTCACAGACAGAGGAGAGAGGCCATCAGCCTCAGGCCTGGAAGAATGTGGCAGACCTGGGGGTTTGGGAATGATCCCAGTTCAGGCCCCCCTGCACCCACCCACACAAAATCCAGGGCAGCTATGGGGAGCACGTCAATGGAAACCTGCACAGGGACAAGCTCTGGAGAGAAGAAAATAACAGCCAGGGAATGGAATTTTCTCTCTGATCTTCTGCAGGTAGGAGGGACGCACTCGGCAGCTGGAGGTGGCACAGCTACAGCAGAGTGTTGTATTTTTAAACTCATGATACCTTTTAATTCATTCCTCGCGAGGCTTTAGGTCTCTCTTGCGAGAAGGCAAGGAAGGAGAGGAACAGAAGATCGACAGCGATGCTTGGGACAGGAAGAGGCCAGCTGGTGTAGCTGTCCCCCTGTGTAACGAGTGCTGCTGCACATCCCTGGCTGATCTGAGATCCCCCTGCCTAACTCTGAAGCCACATTGCTTGACCCAACTCGAAACTAAGAGGGTGTCTGTGCCCCCACAGCGGGGTCCCTGAGGAGAAAACCTGGCTCAAGGTCACAATCTCATTCCCTGGACCCAGCACACCAGGCAGGGGCACTGTGAGGGACCAGCCCTCTGGGTACCCCTGCTTGGCACCCACGCACGGGTACCCCCTCCCCAGCACCCCGGATCCTGGTGGGGAGCCCAGCCCTGCGCAGCTCACACACATCCTCATTGTGCCTTCCCACGCAGCCTCTCACAGCAGAGCCTCCCCCCGCTGCGTGGTCCTGTGCTGGGGACCACAAGAGTCCAAGGCCAGCTCAGTCTGGAGTGACCCACCGGAGGAGACTGCAGGCACCTGCCATCCCCAGGCTGCTGGAGGCACATCCTGCCTGGCACCGGCACCGCCGAGCCTTTCCCCAGGGCTCTGGGGGAACAATGGCTTCCAAACGCAGGTGCTGTTCCAGCCTTTGGGAACACGGGACATCCTTTGGGGCTTCTCTTCTCATGAGCCATCCATCCTCTGTGCCCACCCATCCATCCATCCGTCCCTCGCAGGAAAAAAGAGCCTGGGCCCGCACCTTTTCCTTCGGGTGGTACCTTCACCCCGTCACCGCACATCATCCCACGGCAGGGTACGGAGGATGCGAGGTGGTCCCCGACCTCCGCAACGCAGCTGCGAGTGGCGACCAGCCGGATTTGTCCCCATGACCCGTGTTCCGGCGTGCGGTGACAACCCTCGTCCCGGGTGCCCCCGCGCCCGCCGGGGATGCCGCATCCCCCCTGCCTGCCCGGGGGTGGGCACGGCTGCTCCCGGGGGACCGGAGCGGGTGGGAACATGGGGACACTCACCGATCTTGGCCAGGCTGGCTACCAGGATCC
>WEIU01011028.1:657123-682727 GCA_013389925.1 Aegithalos caudatus | reverse complement strand
CTCGGCCGGCCCCGAATGAGTCGGCGGGAGGAAGAGGATGTGCTGCTCAGAGCAGGCAGGAACCCTGACAGGGGGAAGCAGGATGAGGGCAGGCGTCCATCCCCGTGTCGTCGGGGCTGAGCCAGGCAGCGTGTTCCCCACCGGCCTCGCACTTCCACGCCGGCAACCAGGGGCGGAGCACACCTGGGACCCTTCCCGTGTTCGTGCTCGCTGCGGCACCTGGAACTTGGGAGGTGATGGTGGGGGCGGAGGACCACCAGCCCCTCATCTCACCGGCCCGGCAGCAGCTTTTTCAGCAGAGAACTGCACGGAAATCCATGCTGAGCAATTTCCTTCAGCTGGGAGGAAGGCAGGAGGCCGAATGTGAAGCGAGGCACCGTGTCTTGTTTGTGTGTTCTCAAGTCTAGCTCGGGCTGGGAAGTGGAGGGGACAGGGGAGACAGGGAACCCTCCATGCATATCTCCTGTGGGCGTGATGCTCTCGGAGCATCCTTCTCAGGATGGGGACAGGCTTGTTTTCTTCCTTAGGAACGCGGGACCCAGCAGAGCTTGGCAATAGCTGAGCATCTCCATCTTGCAGCACTACAGGAGTGCAGGGAAGGGAGGCAGGAACCCCGGCTGGCTGTGGGATTTGGGGAGCAGAGAGATGGGACAGCAGGAGGGGGAAAATCAGCTCGGTGTGCCCGACACTGAGCTTCCTGGCCTTCCAGGGGAGAGGGGATCACTTTGAGACCTTTGCTTGCACCAAAAAAACCCCTCCCGTTTACTCCCCTTTTCATATTTCTTGGAGGAAAGAAGCAGCGTCTCACGTCGTGGCCGTCATGGGATTTTTAGGCGGTGACTAAAGGGAGTTTGTTTGGGAACAAACAGCCTGGAGACATGACGAATGGAGCAAACTCAAATTTCAGGCGTGTGCTGTGCTCCCTGTGCAGGCTGTAACGGGATCGCCAGCCCGGAGTGCTGCCGGGGTGGCACGGGGCAGGGGGAGGGGAGGCTGGACACTGCGTTCCCGAGGGCAGGAGCGTTGCTAGGAGGTCCTGTGCCCAGCAGAAATGTGTTGATCCTGGGGTTTCAGGCTCTGTTCTCTGCCTCAGCCAAGCTCTGGATATTTTTTTCCTGTAGTTTCCCTGTATCATCCCATGACCCGTGGTGAAATCATAGGTGAATGGTCTGGATCCTGCTCTGGGTTCGTAAACCAGATTTCTGGATTATATAGGTTATAAACCATGCTGCCTTTACCACACAGCGCTCTCTGAGGCAGCAAGGGCTGCAGAATGTCCCACCTGAGGAGCTGAGATGCTGACTGGGGTTTGCATGAGTGCATGTGTTCATTGGGAGCCTCCCACATCGGGATTTACAGCCTGTGGAGTGAGGTCAGTCTCCCAAACCACCAGGTTCAGTCGAAATTCTGAGCTGGCACCCTTGGAGCCAAGCAGATGCTGTTCCCCTGGCATGACCAGCCAAAGCTTCCCCTGCTTCCTTTTGTGCCAGGTAGCACTCAGCCCCATTAGTCACTGCCCTAAAATTAGTAAATGAACAGTCAGATTTTTCCCAAGAAACTGCCTGTAAAAAAATTCAGCTGGGGATGCCTGGTGCCAGGTTTGTCCTGCTGGGCAGCATGCCTGGACCTTCAGAACACTGGAGGAGGATGCAGCAGCCAGGAGGGAGCTGGGCTGGGGTATCCTCATCGTCAGAGGAAGATTGAGCTGCAGGCACCCAGGGGATGAGCTGCATGGGAGAGCAGCTGAGTCCTACCCTTGCTGGGTCCAGCTAAGCAGCTCCCTGTGCTGGGAACAGCTTAGAGATGATGAGCAAGAGGTTTCTAGTGCAAGCAGCACTGCCTTGAATAGCCTGTCCTGCCCCATGACACCCTTGGTGCTTCCTCTCCCTGAACAGGACCTGTCACTGATGGCTTTTTCATGTGTGTTTGTGCTTGGAAATACCTTCCTGCTTTGTTTGCTGCTGCTGCATTGTTTGCCTCCAGGCTGATACTATCTTCTCCCGCTTTCCAGCATTTTTCTAGTACCCTTGGGTGATGCTTGGGCAGGGCGTGGGCGTTTTCAGAACCTCTTCAGGCAGGTTTTGACAGGGCAGGTTGTTTTTGGCTGTCCTTTATGTCCCCAAAGGCCCCTGCTCTCCCTTGAGCACTATCTCACCTCTGAATCTGGGGATTTTTCCAAACAATTGTAAACCCAATGTTTTGCATTCTCCTTCCTCCCCCGGAAATCTGGGAAGAGCAAACAGGTCACTGGCCTCAGTGCCATAAGCTTGCTGAGAGCTCATGTGCTCAGTAGATTGCTGGTGGGGCAATCTCTCTGTGTGAAATATGCAATCCCCATCCCACAGCCCTGTTCTGTTTCCTAACAGGCTTCAGGAGGGCTTTGGTGGGAGTGTTTGCCCTACTTAACCTCTGGAAGGCATGAAAGCAGTGAGGAGGGGTCGTCAGCAGTGCTGAGTGTTGGTGCTCAGCAGGCCCTGCACTCCCCCAGCTCCCAACACCATCCTTGCATGGATCCTGGTGGGAGTGCTGCAGCCAGGCACTTGTGCCATGGCTTTTCCAGGACACCAACTGCTGCCTGGGACTGGGGTCCTCCCACTGCCACAGGTCTGCTGATGAGCAACAAGAGATCTGTTAATGAGCAATGAGCTGGAAGAGCTTCCAGAGGGAAACAAGTTTGCACTTCTGGGCTGACTCTGAGTGACCTCCAGAGATCCTTCCTGGCTTGGGTATTATTCCCTGCCCCCATGATAAAGCAGTGGCAGAGTTCTCATCCACTTGCTGCCATCCATCATGCACCTGGACACCCCTCTTAGCCCTGCAACTAAATTGTGGTGAATGCACTTGGCTGGGGTTGGGGTTGATTCTGTGGCTGGCATAGCTCTATAAACCATCAGCTCCTGTGTGTTTTGGGAGGATGAGCAGCAGCTGCTGATGCCAGGGCTTTCTGACTTGTCAGTGCCTTGTGTTTAACTGCCTACTATACTTAAATAATATATTTTTCCTGTAATTTCCCCATAACCTTTTTAGGAGAGTTGCAGCGATGTCGGGAAATTGTGGTTACTGCAAAAAGAAAGTGTTAGAAAGGGGGTAAAAGTGTTTCCTTTGCTGGCAGATAAAGAGGATATTCACTGCCTGGCCTTAGAGCATCCTCCCATGTGGAGATGCTGTGATATGGGTGAGCAGGAAAATGTGATGCTGTGGTGGGTGGTGTGAATTCATCTGTGCATGGACGATGTCTCCACATTGGAGGTGGGGAGGTTTCCATCACATTCCCATTGAATGCTTGAATGGTTTGGATTTGAAGGGACCTTAAAGGGATTATCTTGTTCCACCCTGCTGCCATGGGCAGGAACTCCTTCCATTAGACCTTTTGTTCCAAGTCCCATCCAGGCTGGCCTTGAACACTTCCAGGGATGGGGCATTCAACACAGACCAAAACCTTTCCCAGGTCATGGGTCCTTGTTCCACATCAAGGCTGGCACCAGCATTGTATCCTCAGCAAGGCCCCAAACCTCCCTGTGAGTGGATGAAGCACATCCATCCTGCTGCAGGGTGGCTGGGACTCCCAGGGGCTGCGGGCTGGATGTGTGAGCGTGGGATGCTCTCCTCTCTCAGCTCTGCTTTGCCCCCAAGTCCCCACTGCCCTCAAAGCCTGGCTCGTTTTATAATGGTTTACCAGGCAGGAGACAGATGAATCAGAGCCACCCTGCACTGGGAGCTGTCAGTAACCTGTGACCCCAACTTGCTGTCCCCAGAGCATGACACTGAGATTTCTGCTTAATCCTACAGGGTAAAAACCCCTTGTCTGAATAACCCCTGGCCCTGGGGCAGTTGCTGCTCCCTGGCGTGGAAGTGCTGCCCTGGATTTCTGGCAGGGCAACAGGAGCCTGGGATGGCCTCTCTCCACCCCCAGGGAGGCCACAGCCAAACCAGGGCCAGTGCTTGGAGCATCCCTAGTGGGAAACGTTGCCAAGCTCACACGGGAAATCAGCGGGGTCAGGTCCCAGGGGCTTGGCCTCCCCCCGCCAGCTGGGACATGTCGCCACCCCAAAAGGAGCTGGGGATGTTAACTCTGGCTTGCTGGGGCTCTGGCAGCCCAGAGAAGGCAAGGCTCTTGTACTGGGGGTGCTTTGCTCTTTGCTGTCTTTGCGTGCCTGGGTGGATGCAGGGATGCCAGAGGCAGAAATGCCTCTATGGATGCAGGGAGGATACAGAGATGTGTGGGAGGATGCCCAGGAGTATGCAGGATTGGCTGGGTGGATGCAGGGATGTCCAGGTAGATGCAGGGATGCAGGACAGCCTGTCCCAGTAGAGGAATGGAAGCATTCCCCAGGGAGCAAAGCCCATGTAGGGTCAGTGTTAGGGACTCACACTGTGAAGGCAGAGCTGGCAGCCAGCAGTACCTGCCCAGTGCCAGCAGCTGTGTTTGCTGCACATTGCCATGGCTGGCATGGCCAGTGACCACAGGAGGTGGAGTGGGACACATCCAAGTCCAGCCCTACAACAGGGCCCTGCCAAATTGCCCATTATACCGAGGTGTGGTCTGGATTAATTGCTTCAATGCCATGTGGCATTTTATTTTATCCTCTGGTATTGACATCATACTCCCAGTGAATTCATATGTGTGAGCTCATGCACAATGCTGGGATGCAAGGAGATGGGAATGTCATGGAAAGGAATCCCAATGAGATGCAGAAGCCATGCCCAGTATTGTTGTGGGGTCTCCAGGGCCACAGTGAGGAAAGGCATTAATGGGAAAGGTAGAGAAGCTGTGATTGTTCCCATCTGAGCTCCTCAGCTATAGGACTGTGCTTGGAGCTTTTGAAATTTGGGGCAGAAATTCAGGTGGGGTTTTACATGGCTGATGGATCCCCACGTCTCTCCCCTATTGCTGCTTGCACTGCTTGTTCTTTGCACCACAAGCAGTAATGGGGTTTTCTCCCCAGTCCTCAGTTCCTTCCATGCAGATCTGTTCCTGGGAGGTGGGGTGAGCAGGGAGAGGGTGGGGCAGGGAAGTTGCAAATGCTTTAGGAACAGATCCAGATGTGCAGGGGAGGCTGCCCTCCCTCTGCTTCTGCTGGTGCCTCGAGGTTGAATTGCCACATTCCAGAAGACATGCCCAAGTGCTGTGGGGTGCTGCTGGCTCCAAGGTGCCTCATGGACTTTGTGGGTGCCATGCCCACTGGCTGCGCATGGACTTTCTGGGAAGATGCCCTCACCCCAGCCTTGTCTCAGGGCTGTGCTTATCCAAATCCTGATGGAAGATGCCACGTGGCTCTGGGCTGAGTCAGAGGGTGTGTCAGCCAGGGCACATCCCAGGGATTTGCCCTGCTTTGGGGTGTCCCTGGCTGGGCTGGGAGCCTGACAGTTCCCTCAGACCCAGTCCCTGCAGGCAGGGGCAATTTGCCAGCCCTGGGAGGAGATGGATCCTGCCCCAGTTGTGGCCCTGCTGACTAAGGGGAGCCCCAGGGAGCCAATCAACCTCTTGCCATGGTTCCTACCCAGGGATTGCCAGGGAATTCGATGGTGGCAGGACCACCCTCACTCAGCCTTTTCCAGCCTGGGGCTCCATGTTTCTCCACAATCAGCACCAGGCTGAGGTGGAAGGTGCTTGGGCATCTCCCTGCAGAGCCAATGACTGGGGACAGGTGGGACATGCCACCCCACTCCAGGATGTGTCTTCCAGCTGAGTTCAGTGTGGGCAGGAGGGTGACCTGGGAATGCTCTGGGAGCTCTAGTAGGGCTGTGGTGGGCATGGGCGCTCAGCCTGGCTGTTTGCATCCCCAGCTGGAGGACTGCACGCTGCAGGTCTCACCCTCTGGACACTACCTGGACCTTGACTTGTCCCTGCTGGAACAGAAGGATGATCTGGAGGGTTTCTATGAGGAAGTCAGGTGAGGCACACTGGGTACCCGAGTCCTTTGGGGACATAGGGATCCCATATGTGTGTTAACACCACGGGCAAGGTGCCAGGGGCTGCGGTGATCCCACTGCAGGCACTCACACGCATTTCCCTCCACCTCAGGAAGGGGAGACGGCCAACGCTGATCCTGCGCACGCAGCTCTCCGTCCGAGTCCACGCCATCCTCGGTGAGTCGGGGCTGCTCCCTCCTCCAGCCTGGTCCAGCAGCTCCACTGCTCTGGAGGGTGGAGGTCTGGCCTCTGCAGTGAGTTTTGGCCAGGGTTTTTCTGATGGAGAGGGCTGCTTCCACCCCATAACTCCTCCAGAGATCAGAGGACGTGGTTGTCATGGGGTACCCGCTGGGTTAATCCTCTCCATCCTCAGAGATCAGGGCTTCTGCCTCTTGGGCTGGGAGCCCACCACCCACTGCAGTTATTCTGGGTCATTCAGGCAGTCTCTAAATATAGCTGTGAAGACATAAACAAAGGGCTCTTGCGCAGCAGAAAGTGCTGCCATGGTTCAGGCAGCTTGCTCTGAGGTCCTGCAAAATATTCAGGAGTCTCAAGCCTTTTTTTTTTGTCTTTGGCAGCGGGAAAACAAGCACTGAGCAGAGTGATGCCAGATGGGCATCAGCTGGCTGTGCAAGGCTGCAGCTGAACCATGCAGGAAGGGGCAGGAAGCTCAGGGTCAGGGTCATGATCATGCTCTTTGCCAGCAGTTCCCAGGCTCTGTCTGAGCCCTGAGCTCTTCTGCTTTTCCTCCCAGCAGCTCTGCCTTCCCTCTCAGCTCTCTGACAAGCTGATAAGCGAGTGGAGGAGGCTGCTGGGACATTGTTTTACAGGGCATGTCTGAAGGACTACTTGGACATCTTGTTTTTAGCTTGTTACAGCTCTAAGCCTGACCCAAATAAGTTGGGATGTGTGGCTAACTTGATTTTTGCATGTGGGAAGTACTGGCTACCAATTGCTTTGGTGTTTTTCCTGGGGCTTTCCAGCTTCCCAATGCCCTGGCTGCCCCACGCTGGCTCCTGCCTGCAGGGGTCAGCCCCACAAGAACAATGACAGTCCTGTCCCCAAGCAACCTGTGTCACACTACTGGCCTTCCTATCCCCATCCTGTGGTTTTTCCCAAGCCTTGAGGCTGCTGGGAATTCTGGAATCATGGCATGGCTGTGCCCAGGGAGGGCTGGCTAAAAGTTGCTCAACCTCCTGCCTGTGTTCCTGTTTAGGTTCTGCACAGGAAACCAGAGGGGATATTTGTGTCATTGCTGGTCAGAAAAAGAGGGCAAAAAAAGGAAAGTAGGAGGGCTGAAATATGTAGTTGTGGAACTGCTTCCAGCCAGTGTGTCCCACAGCCAGGGCAATGCTGGGGTGATGGCACAGGGATCAGGGTAAGTCAGGATGCAGGGCTTTCCCAGGAAGCTGGGAGCATTTGGGAGCTCCAGTTCAGCAGTGAGCCAGTCACACCACATCTCTCCTTTCCTCCCAGAGAAGCTGTACAACTCGCAGGGGCCGGAGCTGCGGAGATCCCTCTTTTCCCTGAAGCAGCTCTTCCAGGTGAGGTGGTGGTGGTGCAGGGGAGGGGCAGGGGCTCCCCCAGGGCTGGCTGCCCACCCCACACTTGTCCTTATCCCCACAGGAGGACAAGGACCTGGTGCCAGAGTTTGTGAACCTGGAGGGATTGACCTGCCTGATCAAAGTGGGGGCTGAGGCTGACCAGAACTACCAGAACTACATCCTGCGGGGTTGGTATTTGGGCACAGGGCAAACCTCTGGAGCAGGTTGCCTAAAGAGGCTGTGGATGCCCCATCCCTGGAAGTGTTCAAGGCCAGGTTGGATGGGTCTTTGATGCAACCTGATCTAATGGAAGGTGTCCCTGCCTGTGGCAGGAGAGTTGGAATGGGTCTTTAAGGTCTCTTGCAACCCAAAGCATTCCAGGATTCTATGCTTATCCCCAGGGAGGAAGGCTGGCTCTCAGGGTGTCTTCCCAGCAGCCAGACGTTGCCTTGCTGAGGTGATGCTGTGCAGGGATGGGAATTCCCAACCCCTGGCTGCTGCACCATCAGCCTGCCCACTCTCTGCCTTGCAGCCTTGAGCCAGATCATGCTCTTCGTGGATGGGATGCAGGGTGTCATCAACCACAACGAGACTGTCCAGTGGCTGTACACGCTGTCAGGAAGCCCAGTGAGTGCCTGTTGCTCCTGGGGGGATGCTTGTGCCCTCCATTGCATCCCCTTCCCTGCTTCTGGCTGTCCTCTTGCACCACCCCTCAGAGGATGTCCTTCACTGCCTCTGGGCTTGGTACCCTGGTACCTTTGCTTGTGTTGGGTCCTGCTCCCAGCCATCTGAAAGTCACCCAGGATCTGCAGACCTCCCCATCCTGATGTGACCACATTCCCAGGCACAGAGCTTGAGTAAGACACTCCTGACTGTCCAAGAGACACTGCAAGGTCCCTTCCCAGTGTCTCTTGGCCATCAGCCTCACAGCTGCAGGCCCCTGGCCCCATGGCAAAGCTCCCAGTCCTGGAGCGTGGGCACAGCCACCCTACAGTGCCCCAGCAGCACACTGGCAGGCCCCTGTCACTGCTGCTGTCCCAGCTGCCATCCCTTGTCCCAGTTTCGCCTGGTGGTGAAGACGGCACTGAAGCTGCTCCTGGTGTTTGTGGAGTACACGGAGCCCAACGCTTTGCTGCTCATCCGCGCCGTCAACGCTGTGGACCAGGCGAGAGGTGAGTGCAGCTCCAGCCTCCTGTGAGGTCCCTGCTGGGGAACAGTGTCCCCTCCTGGCCTGCATGTCACCTGTTGATGCCCCTTTCCCCAGGTGCCTGTCCGTGGTCCAACCTAATGTCCATCCTGGAGCAGCGCAACGGGGCTGACACGGAGCTGCTGGTGTTCACCATGACACTGATCAACAAGGTCTGTGGGGGTGTCCCCGTGGTGCCACACTGCTGGGGCCCAGTGTGGGTCACCCCAGTGCCAGCAGCGTCCCTCTGATTCTGCCCAGACGCTGGCAGCCCTCCCAGACCAGGACACCTTCTACGACGTGACCGACTGCCTGGAACAGCAGGGCATGGAGCAGGTGGTGCAGCAGTACCTGGGCAGCAAGGGCACTGACCTCGACTTGAAGCAGCAGTTCACACTCTACGAGGTGAGCAGGGCTCCATCTGGCCATGTGCCACCTGCCTCCAGCAGGGAGGGTGAGTGCATGGGGTGGCAGGGATGCTGCTGTGCCCGTGCCATGCCCTGGTCCCTCCACAGAGTGCTCTCAAGCTGGAGGATGATGTGGAAGAGCCGCCCCCAGGGGGACGCAAAGAGCGGAGGAGGACAGACGAGGGCCGGCGTGGGTGGCGATCCCAGGGTGGCTCCCATGATCCCAGTGCCGATGCCCAGCCACTGCTGGGGTCTCCTGGCACTCCAAAGGAGCCTCCAGCTGGGGACACCCTGCCTGTCCCTGCACCAAGCAGCCCAGTAGAGTAAGTGCAGCTGGAGGTGGTCTGTGGTGGGGATGCTCCTGGGATGGTGAAGACACTGAGATGCTGCATAAGCAGCACTTTGATCCATTGCTGGTGCCAGGGTGGAGAGCAGTCCTGTGGGATCTGCTCTCAGTCCCCGTCAACTTCTTCCAGACCCTGTCCCACCAGCATCTACCACAGCACGTCCAGCGTGCGGCTGGCCCTGGCCTCGCCCCCAGCCGAGAAGGAGCAGCCCCCGGGGCCAGGAGAGCGCAGCATCTACAAGTAAGGAGCCAGGAAGGGCTGGGTGCATGGACATCCCTCAGGGCAGCAGGATGGGCTCCCAGGAGCATGAGGTGTGTCCACCCCAGGGCACACTCTGCCTTTCCCTCAGGGGAAACAGTCTGGGAGGGCACTGGAGCTGGAGGGATGGGATGGATGAGGGGGCAGCAGGTATCAAAGGGTCCAGCCAGGGGCTCCAAGGCATCCTTCGGGCATGCACAGCTCTGCTCCAGCTCCTCCTCATTCTTTTCTCTGCCCACGCTTGCCCTCTTCTCTGCCCACTCTTTCTGTCTTTCCTTTGCAGGCTGCACCAAACTGCCCCTGTCTGGTAAGTGCCTGGGCTCTGCACGTGCGTGCTCCCTCCCAGCATGATCATAGAATCATAGGATCCTGGAATAGTTTGGGTTGAAAGGGACCTTAAAAACCATCTAGTTCCAATGCTTCCACTAGACCAGGTTGCTCAAAGCATCCAGCCTGGTCTTATAGGGATGGGGCATCCACAGCTTCTCTGGGCAACCCATGCCAATGTCTCACCACTCTCACAGGGAAGAATTTCTTCCTAATGTCCAAGATAAACCTACTCTCCTTCAGCTTAATGTCCTATTAATTCTCCCTTGCCCTATCCTATGATGCTCTGGGGGGGCCAGGCACTTCCACACACTTTGCTGGCTCCATCCCTTGCCTCTCCCCTTCAAGTCCTACCTGTGGGACCCCCATCTGCTCCCCCATCACCCCACAGGATGTGGCCCCTGCTTTGGGGTGAGGTGTCCTTGCTGGGGGTGGAACAACCCACTCCAGGTGTCCTGGCCTGGTGCAGGAGGTGATGTCCCATCTCTCCAGCACACGATGCCACGTGGTGCCTGGGCAGGAGGGGACTCGCCAGGCCTCTCCTGGCTCCCTGTGAACCCTGTGGCCACAGGGCAAGGGTCCCATGCTGGAGGGCTGCCAGGTGGGTGTGTGCAGGACACATGAGCCCCAGGGGGCTGCCAGCAGTGGGGGCTAACCCCTGTTTTCCCTCAGGCGGGAGGATGCCCCCTCCTTGCATGGGGACAAGCCTATTTTGAAGAAGTTTGAGTAAGTAGAGGCATGCGTGTGTCTCCAGGCATGCGCTTCCTTGGACTGGTACCTGGCTGGAGGTATCTGGGCATGAGGAGCAGGAGCGTGCCCTCAAGTCTCTGCCCTCCTGGGTTTTGCAGCTTTTGGATGAGGTTTGCAGTGACCACCAGGTCTGTTGGGACCATCTGGTGACAGCAGCACCCTGTTGGCACAGCCGTGGGGCCATCACCTCTCTGCAGGGCTCAGAGGAGGTTGAATCCTTGGTGTCCCCAGTGTGGTGTGGCCAGTGCAGGGGGTTTCTGTGCTGTGGGACTGGCTGTGCAGTGTGGCATGGCGTGGTTTGTCAGTTGCCCCTGTTGTCCCCATCCCTGCTTTGCTCCCAGCCAACATCCACCCCATCTTGCAGAGCTCGCTTTTTGGAGAACCTGGCTGCAGCCCAGAAGGAGAAGATCTCTTCCATGGCCAAGGGATGGCTCGATGTCCTCAGTGATACTACATTGGAGCATCCTACTGCTCTTGCATGGGAAAGAGACCACGGCACCTCTGATTCCGGGATGGAGCCACCCAGCATAAGTAGGTGCTGCCAGGTTGTGTGTTCCCAGCTCATCTGGGTCCCTGGAGTGGAGATTAGTGGCCCCTCAGTCCCCATCCCATGCTGTATCTGTGACACACAGAGCCTTGGAGGAGCTGGTGGTACCTCCATGCTGGCATCAGAGCTGGCATCAGAGCGCACCACCCTGTGGAGCAGGACTCCAGCTCCACATTGAGCCCAGCACCACCTGCCCCCTCCAAGCAGATTGTCCCAGCTTCTCCCTCTCCCTGCAGGGTCTCGTTTGGCTCGATCTGACATCACTGACTCCTGCAACACCATCTCCTCTGACACCAAGTTTATGCTGGACATGCTCTATTCCAAGGGCTCTTCGGAATCAGGGAGGGAGAAGGTGTTCAATGAAATGCCTTTATCCCCCCGGATCCAGGGTGAGGTTGAGATGGACACCAAGGGAAGTAGCAGCCAGGAGCAGGAGAGTGCCCGGCCCCATGGCAGGGCTCCAGATGGACCAGTAGCCAGTGCCCATGCCAAGCTGGTACGTGCCATGTCCAGCATAGATGACGAGACCCACACACAGAAGCTGGAGAACACTGGGATGATGCCCATCAAAAAGGACACAGAGCTAACATGGGAGCGTCTGGAGACCGTCCCTGTGCAGCTGAAGATCAAGGACCTGGACTTCACTGATTTGGGGGAAGAAGAAGATTTTGACATCCTGGACACAGGGCCAATGACCAACGGGTCTTTCCTCCATCCTGGCATTGAAGCAATGAGTGCTGGAACTTTCATGGCTCCCCCTCCACCTCCTTCCCTCCCTGGTTGCCCACCCCCTCCACCTCCACCTCCTTCCCTCCCTGGTTGCCCACCACCTCCACCTCCACCTCCTGCCCTCCCTGGTTGTCCACCACCACCACCTCCACCTCCTGCAATCCCCAGCTGCCCACCCCCACCAGGGCTTCCAGGTTCCTCAACAACAGATGGCCCCTCCCAAGCCAAGAAGAAGAGGACAGTGAAGCTCTTCTGGAAGGAGCTGAAGCAGCTGGATGGTACTGTGGGGCCTGGCAGGTTTGGCCAGGGGACACTCTGGGCATCCCTGCAGAACGTTGAGATCAATGCTGCCAAACTGGAGCATCTCTTTGAGTCACGGTCAAAGGAAGCACCGACTTCAAAGGTACCAGTGGGAACCCGTTGGCCAAGGGGACTTGAGGGGTGGGAGGAAGCCTGTGGGTTCCTGTGGGGACCCTCAGCATGCACTGTCACCCCTACCCTGTCAAGGATGGGCACCAGAAGCCTGGAGGCTCAGTGGGAATGATTATGGGCAGTGCACATGTTTGGCTCACTGCCTGGTCTGTGTTTGGTTCCCCGTGTTCATAAGTTCATGAAGGTGAGGCCTTTGCCTGGCTGTCCCCATCCATTCTGTCCTCTTTGCAGAAAGCCATTGATGGGAAGAAGGTGGTGGTGGTGTTGGACCCCAAGAGGAGCAATGCCATCAACATTGGCCTCACCGTCCTGCCCCCCATCCATATAATCAAGACAGCCGTGCTCAACTTTGATGAGTTTGCAGTCAGTAAGGAAGGGATTGAGGTGAGCACAAGAGAAGCAAGCTCAGCTCCTCTGAGGTCCATTCCCCCAGGCTGGGAGATGTTCATGCCATGATGCCTGGGATAACACATCCCTTGTATGAAGTCTGACATATCCCTCTTTCCCTGCTCCAGAAAATCCTAACCATGGTCCCAACTGAGGAGGAAAAACAGAAGATCCAGGAGGCCCAGTTGGCCAATCCTGATGTGCCTTTGGGCTCTGCAGAGCAGTTCCTGCTCTCCCTGTCTTCCATCAGTGACCTCACTGCCAGGCTCCAGCTCTGGGCCTTCAAGCTGGACTATGAGAGCCTGGAGCAGGTAGGGAGCCAAGTACCCTATGTCCCCTCTGCCTTCCCACTGCTGACACCCCTGCAGTGCTAAGCACTGAGCCAGGCATGGTTATGGTGAGGACCAGTCATATCCAAACATGGGAGGTGCCATCCTGGCTGGGGATGGGCTGCAGGTCCCCAAGGCAAGCATGGGCTTGGATTGATCAGGAGGTGGTTGTCCTCATGGGTGAATGCTGAAGCTCCCAAGGGAGAGAGTGGCCAAGGGATCTCACCTGCTTCTCCCCTCACCCAGGAAATTGCAGAGCCCCTCTTTGATCTGAAGGTAGGCATGGAGCAGCTGGCCAGAAATCACACATTCAAGTGCATCTTGGCCACCCTGCTGGCCATGGGCAACTTCCTGAATGGTTCCCAGGTGAGGAGCAGGGTGAGGACCAGCCATGGTGTGTGGGCACCCAGAAGGGTCTGTGGGGAGCTGGGAGGTGCTGGTGGGGACCCAGTGGATCTACTGTAGGTCTGCTGGAGTAGGGAGGAGAGTCCCTGCTGAGTCCATTGGGTTTCAGAGCAGAGGCTTTGAGCTTGGCTACCTGGAGAAGGTCTCAGAAGTGAAGGACACAGTGCACCGTCAGTCCCTGCTCTACCATCTCTGCCAGATGGTGGTAGAGAAGTTCCCAGAAACCACTGACCTCTACTCAGAAATTGCCTCCATCACCCGCTCTGCCAAGGTGAGGCAAGGCAGGTGACACCCGGGCAAGGGGAGGCTGTGGGTCCTGAGGCTGCCCAGCTACACCAGCATGGCCAAGGACCGACATCTCACTCTTCCAGGTTGACTTTGAAGAGCTGGCCAACAGCCTGGTGCAGCTGGAGCGGAGGTGCAGGGCCTCCTGGCACAACCTGAAGGTGATTGCCAAGCATGAGACCAAGCCAGTGCTGAAGACCAAGCTGACAGAATTCCTCAAGGACAGCACCCAGCGCATCATCGTCCTGAAGGTGGTGCACAGGCGTGTGCTCAACAGGTGGGTGTTTCGGGGACACAGCAGGGAGCTTGCAGTCCTGCTGGTGGCCCTCTGTGACTGATGTTCCCATAGGTTTCACTCCTTCCTGCTGTACCTGGGGTACCCCGCGGGCGCGGCGCGGGACGTGAAGGTGATGTCCATCTGCAAACTGCTGCGGGAGTTCGCCCTGGAGTACCGCACCTGCCGGGAGCGCGTCCTGCAGCAGCAGAAGAAACGCGCCGCCCACCGCGAGCGCAGCAAAACCCGGGGACGGCTCATCACCGAGGTACGGGACACTCGGCTGGGTGCCACCACAGGTCACGCTCCTCGTGTCCCCAACACCAACCTCTCCTCCCACTGCAGACCGAGAAGTTCTCCGGCATTGCCGAGGCAGTTCTGCCGCCCGCCGTGGTGTCCAGCAGCCCCAAGGAGCAGATGGAAGCGGGTCACGAGAACATGAAGATTGTGCTGACCTCCCCCACAGATATCCCTTCCCGCCGCAGCCGAGCCAGCCAGGGTAGGAGCAGGATGGCAAAGAAACTCAAGGCGTGCCCAGCTGGCTGGGAACAGCTGGTGCCAGCATCTTCATTGTCCCCGTGCAGGAACAGGGCATGGCACACCGACCCAGGGCTCTCCAGCCCAGGAGGACGTTCCTAGCTCTCCAGATGATGCCTCAGATGAAATCATGGACCAGCTGGTGAAATCAGTGACTCACAATGCCAACCCCCGACCCTGCCCCAAGGAGCGCAGGAGGTCCCGTGGCAATAGGAAGTCCTGTAAGTCCATTTGTCCTTGTGCCCTGTTCTGTGTTCCCAGGCTCTGTCCCTGTACTCTGTCCCATCCCCGTGTCCCTGTCCCATGTCTGTGGCACTGCTCAGATGCTTTTTCCAAGCTCTGTGTCCCTGTCACCTTACCCTTTCCCATCTCTTTGTCTCTGTTGCCACACCATGTCTCATCTCTCTTCCCAGGCTCTGCCCAATCCCCATACTCCCTCTCATCTCTGTCTCTGTCTGTCTTCTGTTCCATCTCCATGTCTTGCTCTGTCCCCATGCCTTGTCCTTTGTGTCCTTGTTCCCACGTCCTGTCTGGCTCCTTCCCCATGGGCCACCCATGACCTGCTATGCTGAGCCCACCAGACAGGATGTACCCGAGACCAGTCCATGGCCCTGCACCCCATTACCCTGGCCCTGGTGGGGCAGGCCCCAGTGTGTGGGGCTCTGGCTGCCAGTGGCTCTCCCTGCTCTCCCCGCAGTGCGGCGGACGCTGAAGAGCGGGCTCAGCGATGACCTCATGCAGGCGCTGGGCCTGGGACGGGCGCCTGGCATGGAGGTTTGAGGGGCCCAGGGGCTCTTGCTCCCACTGCCAGCAGCCCCAGGGCAGGATGTGGTGGCAGCCCCTGCCGTTCCAGGATAGGCACGCTCCGCACCTTTGGCCTCGCCTCACGTTTCCCTGCTGGCCTCCAGCTCCCGGAGGTGCGGGCAGCAGGATGGGAGTGATGCCCCAGAGCTGCTCCATGGCGACCGGGATGGAAGATGTCAGCACTCATGCATGGAGGCTCTAGGTTCATCTTCTCAACAGTATTAGAGGGGTCAAGGGGCTGGACCCAGACCCCCTCTGGGAACTGGGTCTGGCCCATGGCTGCTGTGGCAATAAAATGATCTGATATGCTGCCAGTGTCTCTTGTTCCTGTACCTGAGAGGCCAGAACGATGTGATACTCCCTCCCTGGCCAAGCCAGTATCCCTTCTCCCACATCTCCAACCCTGGGCCCTGGGGCAAGCATTCAGCCAACCCTGTTGCTTGTAGGCACCACTGTCCCTCTGGGTACAGCATGATCCCCTCTGTAGTGGGACAGCTGGGGGACTTCCAGAAGGAGCAAGGACTGCTGCCAGGCTCAAGGCTGCACGCTCAAGGACAGGAGCAGCAGCTCGAGCACAAGGCCACAGCACAGTAAAATTGTCTCACACCTCACCCCTCCTTTACAAACCTCTCCTGGGGGGTTTAGCCAGACCTCGTCCTGGTCAGAGGCAGGGTGGTTGTTCCCCTCTAGGAGCAGGTTCAGGGCACAGCAGCTATGTGTCCCCCAGCTGCCAGCCTCAGAAATACCTGTGCTTAGCAAAGACAGGCTGCCTGTTCCTGTAAATGCATCAAGGACAGCACCTGTCTGTCCCCATGGGAGCCTGGGAGATGGATGTTCCTGCCACCTCCTGTCCCAGTGTGGCTCAGGCCATGCCAGACACAGATTAAACCCCACACTGGGTGCTGAGTGTGGCGCTCCTCACAGTGGGTACTATTTCTGAGCATCCCCTCTGCCAGCTGCGGTGCTTTGGGCACTGTCACCTGTGGTAGAGGCATTCAGGAATGGTGTCATGTCATCTGTCACGACAGCTCCACCTCGGCGCTGCCCTGGCGCTGCCTCCAGCCCTGAATCCCGCACAGCAGGTCTCTGTGGCTTTCAAGGAATGAAGAAAAACCCCACCGGGCAGGGCAGCTTTTTCCTCCTGGATATCTCTGCCCAGGGTTGTTCCTCTCCCACGAGGCTGGACATGCCAGCCTGCCTCGGCTTGCATTGTGTCTGAGATGTTCCTGAGTGGCCCTGAAAGCAGCAAGATGCCACACTGAGAGCTGCAAGTGTCCCAGAAGTGCCTCAAGATGTGGTCTGGCTTTCCTGTCCTCTGGGTGCTTGACTTGGGGCTGCAAAGACAGAACAAAGAGCTTGTAATAAACAACAGTGAGCCACAGGAGGAAGGAGAAAGGGCTCAGAAAGCACTTTCTTGACCCCCTGCATCTACTCCATGTACCTAAAATGACATTACACATGTGACAGCCCCAGGATTGTTACTCCTGAAGGCTTGCTGGAGGAAATTGAGGCAGGGTGCAGGGGAAAGTGTTTGGGTTTTTCCACCTTATATTTTTTCAGCCTTGGTGTTATTTCCAGGCTTCCCAGCCTGGCCCTGGACACACGCTGCCCTTGAGCGGCGCCTGAAGTGCTTGGCTTGGCCACAGCACAAGTGGTTTATGCCAAAAATATGACTGGCAGAGGTGACCCCTGGCCCGAGGAGGAGAGGGGGTGGCAGGATGCTGGAGGTGCCTTTGCAAGCTAAGGGGGTTTTGGGGCAGTCACATGAGGCTTGGTGGGGACCTGGGGCACGAGTGGCCTCAGACAGCATCAACAAAAATGAGGTTGGGGTGCTGCAATCCCACTGGACTTCTCGAGGTGGAATGAAGTGACCCTGCCAGGGCAACCCACAGCATCGAGCACCTCCATTCCTTCTTCCATCTCCATCCCTGCCTCCATCCCTGCGCCTCTGCTGCCCGCACCAGCCCGGGACCACGAGCTGTGTCTTGCTGCCACGAGGGGGCACGGTGGCCACACGCACTGCGAGGCCACCCGAAAGGACGCTTCATGTCCCCAAAGGACGCCCCGTGTCCCGCCACTCTTCAGGGACTCGCCGCCGGCCTTCAGTTTGTTGTTCTCCCCTGCCTGGCACCCGGCGGGGCTGCACCCTGCTCCCCCTACCCAGCGACACAGCCTGTGTCTTTCATGTCTCCTTTGAATGACAGCCGCGTCCTTGGTCCTGGCTGTTTGTCTGGCCGGCAGGGACAGGCTCCTGTCCCCTGTGATCAGCTGTGTCTCCAGAGTTTGTCCCTGGCCCCCATTCTGCCCTGGCCCCTTCCAGGCAGTGGGGAGGAGCAGGAGACAGCAGGAATGAGCCTGGTTCCACTTTATGTTGCATTCACCCTCTTCTGTAGCTTGTGTACCCTTACTCAGATAGATGTTCCCTGCCTTTTCCATTCAATCTTTTCCACTGGACTGTCCCAGCACAGGGTCCTGTTTGCTGCCACACTCTGAGGTCGGCTCCAGCTTCATGCTACATGGGCATGTCCCCACTGCCACCCCCAAGCTCAGGGTGGGGGATTGCCCATGGTCCTAGCCTCATGGTTGCCATGAAGCCCCACCACCTTGTGTGGGAAGCACAATTCCCATCAGTGACAGCACAACCTCTCTTCTCTTCCCAGGTCAGAGCCATCTCAAGCACTTCTTGCAAACCATGGTGCACCCTGGCCACCTTCCAGAAGCACTGGGATCATCTACCCCCCAAAATTCCTCCTCCTGCCTCAGCTGGAGGACACCTACTCTATTTCCTGGCCTCAACCCTCTTAGGCAACTTCAGACTGACAACATGCTTCATTCTGCAACCACCTTCCCCAGCAGGATGGAGGTGTGGGATGGGAACCAGGTCACAGCTGCTGTGACCTACTGCCCCCTTCCCTAGGAGCAGAGGGAGCAGATGTCACCTGGAGTGTGGCCCAATCAGCTTCCCCTGGCATCTGTCTGGTGGCCAAGGGGCAGATGCATTTCCCATCCCCATCACCCCAGTGTTGAGATACAGACTCTGTGATGAGCATGGAAGAGATGAGAGCTGGGAGGTTGATGTTGGGCTGGCAAAGCAAGCCCGGCATGAGTACCACACATGACCCAGAAGAACACTGAGTATTAGTGGAGATGGAATCACTTCAGAGTATCACTGTTTCATAGCCACACTGAAGGATTAAGGTCCCTGTAGCCTAAAATCAGCTCTGGTTTGGGGAACCATGGTGCAAGAAGCCTGGCTGGCAAAGGCTGTGCAGGCACAGTGACACAAGGTCCTCACCAGGGCAGAAGGTGAAACCTCCCAAAGCCCTGAATGCCTCTGGAGACTGAGCTGTGTTTTGTAAACACCTGGGGATCGTGCACAACCTGAAAAAACAAGTCAGAGGCAGGAATGTTCTGAAGACAAGGGGTTTGGAAAGAGCCAGACCCAGGGGCAGTGCTCAGCTGGATGCTCCATGCTGCCAGCAAAGCCATCCTGGGGAGGAATCCTGGTACTCTGCAAAGGAGCTGCTCTAGCCACAGCACCCCAGGAGCAAGGAGGACCTGTCCAGCCACTGGGGAAAGGTTTGGGCTGTGCCCACCATCCACCTGAGCTGTGTGAAACTCCCTACAGATGGAGGATCAAAGCCTGCATCTCAGGCTGATTCCACCAACATGGCATCAGATGCAGCAGACAATGGGCACCAATGCCCACCTGTGATTTACAGCTTCAAAATATAAGGAAAGACCAAAAAAAAGGACTTTGTAAATTAAACTGGAAAGAAGGAATGAAAAATGCTGGAGAAGAAGAGGAAAAAGATCCCAGAACAGATAGCTAAGGTGGCTCCATGGAGGATGTGGAGGAGGTTGGCCATGCCATGGGAAATGCCTCCAGGCTGGGCTTTTTTAGACTCAGTTTCCCATGCCTTAGGTTTGGGAAACAATCACAGGGATGTTGTTGGGGGCAGCAAAGGCTTCCTGGAGCTGAACCTGGCTAAGCTGAATCACAGCCACCTGTGGATGTGTGCTCCCCAGAGAATGCCACAATAACAGAGTTCCTGCTACAGTAGCAAAGTTCAACCAGAACCAAGACAACTGCACAAGTTCAGTAGGAGGACGCAAATATTTGGTGCCAGGAGGAATCAATCACTGTCCTCTGCAAGATGCTCTGGGGCAAAATGAGAGTTAATTCCAGGTGGTGCAACAGCCTTTGTCACCCCTGAACTGTCTCCAGCCCCAGATGCCAAAGGCCTCCAGTGTCTCACATTTTCACTGTGAAGGATGAACATTCAAGGGCTCTTTGAAGACACTGTGTGGGAGACAAGGAGCCTGCTGTGCTTTAGTGCAGCATCCACTTTCCTGTGGGTTTGATAGTCCATGGTGGGTACCCAGCCCTCAAGTGACATTGAAGGAGGCTTCATCTCCATGGTCCCCTCTCCTGAGACAACTGCTCCCAGGGAAGGACTGTACCTCTCATGGCATGCGTGAAGTAGAAAGAGCTGGCACAAATATCCATCAGCACTGCACAGGCAAAAGTGCCCTGTTAGGCGCTTGCCTGGGTGGTGTTTCCTGAGGAGATAATAGCCCTGGAAGAAGGACTTGCTGTTTTGAAGAAGATTAAGTACCTGTGGCAGCAGCATGTGGATGAATCACAACCCTCATGGGCTTAGAGCCCCTGGAAATGGCTTATGGCACTTTGAAAACAATGTCATGAATCTTCTGCAGATCAGATTAGGGAGTGGAACAATTATCTCAAAACCTGTTAGTCATGGGAGGCTCCAGGAGCTGGAGGAACAGCCTAGGGCAAGGGGAGCACTAGGAAGATGTGGTGTGTGTGTCCCCCCTCCCAGGGACCTGCTTGAGCAGCCCCAGGAAAGGTGTGGGAGGTAGCTGTGGTTGAACCAGCCCCGCTTCCCCTGTGAAAGATGAGCTGTAATTAGCAGAACGGGTACGGAAGAGCTCAAGTAGGTCAAAAGGTAATGGGGCTATCACCGGCGTTTCCCAACAGCACAGCACAGCTGGGAGGCACCCTTGGGGTTGGGCAATGGGCAGATGAACAAGGCCAGGCACTGTCCTCAAGGCAAGAGCCACCAGTCACCCTGACTGCACATCAGCCTTTTGGGGGAAAGCTGGGGAGCAGCCAGAGACAGCAAATGGTGCTGCTGGTCCAGCCCCACCACATGGGACCTGTGGGGAGAAAACACAGAAAGCCCTGACTGGTGTGACAAAGAACACCATGGCTATCTACAAACCCATCTTGAGGTGTCCCACCAGAAGGGCATCCCGAGACCATGTGTGAGGAGATCTGGAAGGGATGGATGGATGGATGGATGGATGGATGGATGGATGGATGGATGGATGGATGGAGAATGGATGGACATCCAACCCAGCTCTCAAGGGCTTGTGGAAATTCATGTTACAATTTGGGAATGGCCACATCTACCCTCTGTGAAACACCGACATGGGTACAGACTCTACTGTCTCTGCAAAGCACCATATCCCTGACCCCACTGCCTTGCATGCCCCAGCACCTCCAGCTGGGCCAGCACAGTGAGGGATGGCCTCACATGGAAAACAACCTTTCTCCAACAGGATTTTTCAAGCCCCGGTGAAGTGATGTGTGGTGAGGTTTAACTGGGTCCTCTTCAGAGCCCAAGTTCCCTGAGGCTCTGCTTTGTGGCCACATCTATTGTTTTCACCAGGTTCAGTAGCCCAGGGCTGCAAGCAAGCAGATTCCTGTGGGAGAGCCCGCGGCCATGCTGTTGGGAGCATCCCTCCTCCTCCTCTACCTTGCCGGATTCCCAACATTCTCTTGAGCACTTCGAGCTCAGCTGGGTGACAACACCACACCCCAGCCAAACCACCCCAGCCTGTTTGATGCTGTACTTCTGCAGCTGTTGCCATCCCCACTGATGAAATGTGTTTTTCTGGCAGTACCAGGGAGGCTGTTTCCAATAAGGATGGCACAGGCATCCCTGGCATGTGCCACCACCACAGCAGGGCTGGAGGATCTGTGGGGAGGGCAGTGCTGACGGCAGGGAGGAGAGAGGAAGGGAGAGCGGCGTTGGTGATGGCACGCGAGAGCCGGGCGGAGAGTGCCAGGAGTCAGGCCCACGGCAGGGACGCGCCAAGGATCACCGAGTATGGAGCCTTGGTGAAATATTAAAGCAGGTACTTAATAAAGCCAGCCCAGCGGCAGCAATTACCCTGTGTAATTAACCTGGAAGGAGAGGACTTTGCCCCCCAGCTAGGCAGTGCAGGGAGCTCCTACCAGCAGCTGCTGGAGGTGGCATGGACCTGGCACCCAGCACTGCATGGCAGGGCTTCCCCAAGCTTTGCTGGGGCAAGCCAGGACCTGACCCCCCAGCATGGCTCATCCTGCTGCAGCCCCAGAGTAACACCAGGCAGGTGAGTGACAGAGCGCTGCCTGTTCTGGGTGCTGAGAAATGGTTTGGGACCCCCCCAGTCATTGGCCCCATGTCAGAGGGAGCAGCTGGGAGAGATTCACACCTCACCTTCGTGCTCTGGGCACTGAGGAACTAAGCATGGCTGGCCAAGGCACCAGGACCTGGGCAGCCCAGTGCTCCTGTGGTGTTCCCCCAGCAGGGTGTGGGGGCACTGCCTGTGCAGGGGGTCCCGACTGCGCGGTGGCCCTGACGGTGGCCATGCCCTGTGCTCCCGCCGTCCCCGTGGGATGTGGGTGCTGGTGGCACTTGTTCTGGCTTGGGCAGCCTCCCTCCTGCCAAGTGCTCCTGGATGCGATGCCACTTCCTGCCAGGAAACTCTGCCTGGACAGGCACTGAGCGAAGCTGTGCCAGGCCAAACCAAACCGAGCTGAGCTGAGTTGAACCAAGCTGAGCTGAACTGTGCTTACCTAGGTGGCATGATGTGCTGAGCTGTGCCAAACCAAGCTGAGCTGAGCTGTGCTGTAGGTGCCACATAACCAGGCCATACTGAACCAAGCTGAACCATTCTGGACTGAGATGAGCTGAGTCAAGCTGAGCTGTGCCTACCTAGGTGGCATGATGTCCTAAGCCGTGCTGAGCTGAGTCATGCTGAGCCATGCCAAGCTCTATTGAATTAAGCAGTGCCTATTTAGGTAGCATGATGTCTCAAGAGGTGCTGAGCCAAGCCAAGCTGTGACAAGCTGAGCTGTGCCTGCCTGGGTGGTATCTTGTCCTGAGTTGTGCCAAGATGAGCTGAGCCATCCTGTACATGGCATGACATCCCAAACTGTGCTAAGCTAAGCCAAACTGAGCTGTGTCTACCTGGGCATCCCAAGCTGTCCTGAGCTGTGCTGAACCGAGCTGAGCTGAATTGTACTTATCTAAGTGGAATAATGTTCCAAGCTGAGCTGAACCGAGACGTGCCGAGCTGAATCATGCCTACTGAGGTGCCACAATGTACTGAGCAGGGCTCAGCTGAGCTGAGCTGTGCCAAGCCAAGCTGTGCCAAACTGAGTTGTGCCTTGACTGGGTGGCACCATGTCCCAAGCAAGACTGAGCCATGCCAAGCTGAGCTGAATTGTGCTTACTGAGGTGGCACAGTGTCTTGAGCTCAGCTGGGCCAAGCCAAGCCGAGCCAAACTGTGACTATCTGGCACATCATCATGTCCTGGTCTGTGCTGAGCTGAGTTGTGCCTGTCTGAGTGGTGTCATGTCCTGAACCATTCTGAGCCGTGCTGAGCTGATCTGTGCATATTGAGGTGGCATGGTGTTCTGAGCTGTTCTGAGCTGTGCCAAGCTGGACCAAGCTGAATTGTGCCTACTTACTTAGGTGGCAAAATGTCCTGAGCAGGGCTGAGCNGACTAAGCAACACTGAATGCACCTACCTAGGCAGCACAATATCCTGAGAAGGACTGAGCCAAGCCAAACCGCGCCGAGCCGAGCCATGCTTACCCGGGCAGCACGATGTCCCGAGCCTCGCCGCGCAGTACCGCGCCAAGCTACGCCGAGNCGGCCATGCTGTTGGGAGCATCCCTCCTCCTCCTCTACCTTGCCGGATTCCCAACATTCTCTTGAGCACTTCGAGCTCAGCTGGGTGACAACACCACACCCCAGCCAAACCACCCCAGCCTGTTTGATGCTGTACTTCTGCAGCTGTTGCCATCCCCACTGATGAAATGTGTTTTTCTGGCAGTACCAGGGAGGCTGTTTCCAATAAGGATGGCACAGGCATCCCTGGCATGTGCCACCACCACAGCAGGGCTGGAGGATCTGTGGGGAGGGCAGTGCTGACGGCAGGGAGGAGAGAGGAAGGGAGAGCGGCGTTGGTGATGGCACGCGAGAGCCGGGCGGAGAGTGCCAGGAGTCAGGCCCACGGCAGGGACGCGCCAAGGATCACCGAGTATGGAGCCTTGGTGAAATATTAAAGCAGGTACTTAATAAAGCCAGCCCAGCGGCAGCAATTACCCTGTGTAATTAACCTGGAAGGAGAGGACTTTGCCCCCCAGCTAGGCAGTGCAGGGAGCTCCTACCAGCAGCTGCTGGAGGTGGCATGGACCTGGCACCCAGCACTGCATGGCAGGGCTTCCCCAAGCTTTGCTGGGGCAAGCCAGGACCTGACCCCCCAGCATGGCTCATCCTGCTGCAGCCCCAGAGTAACACCAGGCAGGTGAGTGACAGAGCGCTGCCTGTTCTGGGTGCTGAGAAATGGTTTGGGACCCCCCCAGTCATTGGCCCCATGTCAGAGGGAGCAGCTGGGAGAGATTCACACCTCACCTTCGTGCTCTGGGCACTGAGGAACTAAGCATGGCTGGCCAAGGCACCAGGACCTGGGCAGCCCAGTGCTCCTGTGGTGTTCCCCCAGCAGGGTGTGGGGGCACTGCCTGTGCAGGGGGTCCCGACTGCGCGGTGGCCCTGGCGGTGGCCATGCCCTGTGCTCCCGCCGTCCCCGTGGGATGTGGGTGCTGGTGGCACTTGTTCTGGCTTGGGCAGCCTCCCTCCTGCCAAGTGCTCCTGGATGCGATGCCACTTCCTGCCAGGAAACTCTGCCTGGACAGGCACTGAGCGAAGCTGTGCCAGGCCAAACCAAACCGAGCTGAGCTGAGTTGAACCAAGCTGAGCTGAACTGTGCTTACCTAGGTGGCATGATGTGCTGAGCTGTGCCAAACCAAGCTGAGCTGAGCTGTGCTGTAGGTGCCACATAACCAGGCCATACTGAACCAAGCTGAACCATTCTGGACTGAGATGAGCTGAGTCAAGCTGAGCTGTGCCTACCTAGGTGGCATGATGTCCTAAGCCGTGCTGAGCTGAGTCATGCTGAGCCATGCCAAGCTCTATTGAATTAAGCAGTGCCTATTTAGGTAGCATGATGTCTCAAGAGGTGCTGAGCCAAGCCAAGCTGTGACAAGCTGAGCTGTGCCTGCCTGGGTGGTATCTTGTCCTGAGTTGTGCCAAGATGAGCTGAGCCATCCTGTACATGGCATGACATCCCAAACTGTGCTAAGCTAAGCCAAACTGAGCTGTGTCTACCTGGGCATCCCAAGCTGTCCTGAGCTGTGCTGAACCGAGCTGAGCTGAATTGTACTTATCTAAGTGGAATAATGTTCCAAGCTGAGCTGAACCGAGACGTGCCGAGCTGAATCATGCCTACTGAGGTGCCACAATGTACTGAGCAGGGCTCAGCTGAGCTGAGCTGTGCCAAGCCAAGCTGTGCCAAACTGAGTTGTGCCTTGACTGGGTGGCACCATGTCCCAAGCAAGACTGAGCCATGCCAAGCTGAGCTGAATTGTGCTTACTGAGGTGGCACAGTGTCTTGAGCTCAGCTGGGCCAAGCCAAGCCGAGCCAAACTGTGACTATCTGGCACATCATCATGTCCTGGTCTGTGCTGAGCTGAGTTGTGCCTGTCTGAGTGGTGTCATGTCCTGAACCATTCTGAGCCGTGCTGAGCTGATCTGTGCATATTGAGGTGGCATGGTGTTCTGAGCTGTTCTGAGCTGTGCCAAGCTGGACCAAGCTGAATTGTGCCTACTTACTTAGGTGGCAAAATGTCCTGAGCAGGGCTGAGCTGAGCTAAGCTGTGCTGACCCGAGATGAGCCATCTACTGAGCTGGCAAAATGCCCCAAGCTGTGCTGAACTGAAGCTACTTGGGTGGCATCATGTCCCTAGCTGAGCTGAGCCGAGCCGAGCCGAGCCATGTCAGACT